>WBZZ01001773.1:15000-147566 GCA_019918135.1 Paulinella micropora
TGTTTCAATGGTTTATCAGCCCATATCGTATTCCATTTCTTACTTTGTTTTTTTTGGTAATGTAGTTCTAATGCCTGTTGCTCTTTCAGTTCTTGTATATGGTCGTCCATTGACCCGGCGAAGGTTCTAATACTTAATAACACCTAATGTTGTATCTTTATATATTGCTCTTTCTTTTTTTTCAAGTTCAAAACAATAATTAGAACAAAACTCATAAGTATAAAATCTGTCAAATGTATCATCAACGGCTGTAATCTGTCTATTAGCTAAACACAGAGTTAATCCACACACATAGCAACTAGTGAAGTCGTAATCACGATGATTATATATGTAGTCCATAATGTGTAAGCGAACATCTAATGGTAGGTTTTTTATCTTGTTCATCTCTATTTTTGGTGAAGATTTTTTTTAAAAAGGTTCATATAATATGAGATTTTCAAAGTCAAGTGTAAAAAATAAAAAATATACAACTACAACACCAAAAGGAAAAACAATTCATTTCGGTGATGTCAGATATGAGCATTACAAAGACCGCATAGGACTTTTTTCACATCTCAACCATTTAGACAAAGAAAGAAGAAGAAATTATAGAGCAAGAGCAAAAGCTATAAGAAATTCAAAAGGTGAATTAACATACAACAATCCAGAGTATGCTAATTATTATTCTTATCATTATCTTTGGTAGGTTCAGAACTTCAAAAATATCTTTGAAACATCATTACTTTCTTTTTTTGACTTCTCTGGTTGTCCCGCATAAACATTGACATTAACACGACCAGTCTTCTTACCTTTACCATTCTTAGGCTGTTCCTCTTCGTCACTTTCCTCGCTCTCGCTCTCACTCTCCTCTTCCACTTTCTTTTTCACCACTTTCTTCGCCTTCTTCTGTTTAGTCTTTAATTTTATACCCGCAACCCGTTGGGCTACGATATCTACAAAGTCGTGTTCTACTTCCTCATCCGAACTGCTCTCCTCACTTTGCTCACCGTCTCTACCATTAATGAGGTCCTTAGCCAACTGTTTCTTGGCCGTATGTTCCATCTTTTCATCATTGGTCATTTCTTTCACATTCTTCGCCTCTTCCTCCGCGAGTAATTCCCTAGCCCTCTCAATCTTTCTCTGCTTAGCCTTTTCCTTTCGCCTCGCATTAGCGATTTTAAGATTTTCTACCGAAGATTTACCCGGCATACTGTCTACGACCGTAGGTTGGTACTTGTTTGCTATGGGTTGGTATATTCTCCTAAATATAATATTTTAATTAAGATAATATATACAACAATGGGCAGTCAATATAAATCGCTCTTAGGATTGTCAGAAATTGCGGTGGACTCATTGGACATAAAAAATTTAGACTTAACGAACACAAACATAGTGGGCTTATACACAGTTAGGGTGCCAGAAGATGCTGACCCCGTAAATCTTTATTTTACTAACGGCCGATTTGATGCGAGGTTGGCTTTAAAATCAACAACGGACTTAAAAGAAGGCACTAATCTATACTATACTGATGGTAGGTTTGATGCGCGACTAACCACTAAATCAACCACTAACTTAACCGAAGGAACTAACTTATACTACACCACAGCAAGGGCTAATACAGATTTTGACACAAGGATAGCAACTAAATCAATAGATGCTTTAAGTGATGTAATCATAACAGGCACCCCCGCCGATAACCAACTGCTCATTTACAGCACTGGGCAATGGCGAAATGTTGCTTCTCCTTTTCTTAGATTGGATGGGCTCGCTATGATGATAGGGGATTTAAATATGGGAGGTTTTAATGTATCAAATGTAGGTAATGTTGATGGTATTGATGTTTCCATTCTGGATAGTTCTGTGGTTAAACTAACAGGAGACCAGACTATAACAGGAAACAAAACATTTACTACTTATGTGGCCGTAAAAGACTCAAATCCATTAAACACAGGCAAATTATTCTTCAATTACAACAATACTATGGGCTCTATCTATTCGTCGGAGGCAGGTGGAGCAACGGGCTATCCATTATCTTTTGTCGGCTCGTCCATACCTTTTGCTCCAACAACAGGGGGTGGAATGACATTGACAAATAATGTTTTAAATTTTAACAGCACGACAGCAATCAGCGGACTTCCAGCCCCATTCTATGACGGCGATGCTTCAACAAAGGCTTACACCGATACGAAACTGGCAAAGGACGGCACAGTGGCTATGACGGGTAGTTTAAATATGGGAGGATTTAACATAACAAATGTTGGTAATGTTGACAACATTGATGTATCCACCCTTGATACAGCAGTCGTTAAACTAACAGGAGACCAAACCATAGCAGGAAATAAAAAATTTACTTCAACAATAGAAGTGCGGGGTGCCACAGGTCCAACCGCTTTTGATGGTATCGGTATTGCCTTTGATACAGCGACAAATATAGGAGAGATTGTGGCACAAAAAATAGCAACCGCGGCCTATTATCCAATACAAATAACGGGTTCGTATGTTGATTTATATGCGGGTGATAATGTAATCGCGACCGCGACTGGCACTACACTATCTTTAAACAATAGAAAAATTACAAATTTGGCCACACCAACAGCAACAACGGACGGGGCGAATAAAACGTATGTTGATACATTAGACGGGCAAAATGTGAAACTAACAGGAAACCAAACCATAGCAGGAATTAAGACATATAGCAGTGGTGTTGAAATAACTGGAAATTCAATAAATGCTACAACAAAGGGCACATTTATCGTTTTCAATTCTACCAGTAATATCGGGTCAATTGCTAGTTTGGATATGAAAACTGCAACATATTACAACTTTGAAATTTCTGCCAAAAAAATAAGTTTCATTATTGACGGGACGATTGTCGGTTGGGTAAATGCTTCGGGGCTAGATTGTAATAGTAGCAAAATAGCCAACCTTGGAACTCCGACATTATCAACAGACGGGGCGACAAAAGGGTATGCGGACACATTGGACGGTCAAAATGTAAAACTAACAGGCGACCAAACCATAACAGGAATTAAGATATTTAATGGAAGTAGAAATGATGTAAAAGCACTGACCTTATTAAGCCAAGCCGATTTCAATAATGTAGATATCATTAATGGTGGAAATATAACATATAATGGGGCGAGGATATTAAACCAAAATGGAGGAGATATCTTTTTCAGTCAGACAACGGGTGATTGGCAGTCTTTCTTATACACTTTAAATACCGCCACAAGTGGAACCACGAACCAACGAGGCTACCTATTCACGAATGTAGCGGCTGATGTAAAGGGGGCGGGACTTTATATTTCAAAACTTTTAGATAATAAGTCGCTGTCGTCTGACATTGTCCGTTTTAACAATGCTGGCGGTATGCGGTTTTATGGAGCCTTAGATATGAACTCAAACAACATAACAAATGGAGGAACAATAACGGGAACTACATTAACGGCAACCGCGGGTATATCAACAACAACAGCAACCGCAAGCGGGTTATTAACAGCGACAGGAGGTTCTAGCATAGTTATACAAGGAAATACTAATGGAGGTAATACGAGAGGAATATTTTTGTGGGACACTGGCAACACCAGTTATGGTATTTATATGGCTTCAAATGGGGGAGCCACAAATACCAGAAGTCTAGCGGGAGGGTCTGCGGTTGCAGGCAATGATTTCACTTCTTTTGCCGTTAGATTTAGGGTAAGTAATGCTTCAACCGACGGATTTATCTGGGAGAACTCGTCCGAACAATTGTTAATGTCATTAAACGGGGCAAACGGGACTTTATGGACAAAAGGTCTAATAACGGCTAATGCGGGTGTATCAACAACAACATTAACAACGAGCGATAAAATAACAACAGCACTAGGTAAGCCGATAATCATAGGCAACTCAACGAAAGGAGTGGGAGCGACAGGTGGTTTAGAAATATACGGGACGGCGAGTAATGTAGCAGGACCACATATACAGGCAATAACTTCAACCGATGCCTATCCAGTTTTTCAACAACTAAACTGGTCGCACGACAATGTCAATTTAAGTTTTGATGCTTATTTTGATGGCACGAACTGGAAATCAAGCCACAGCGGTTCAAACTTTCTAATTCAAAAAGGTGGAAAACTCGCTTTTTATTATAATTCAGGAACAGCGGTTGGAAACAATATATCTTACACTGAGGCGATTAATATTAATACGTCGGGAGAGTTAGTTTTACCAACAGCATCCAGCGGTAATTTATTAATACGAAAAAGACCCGCTTCTACTAATGACCCGCAACTATATTTTAAATCGGGAGGATATACGAATTATGGTGTAATTGTTTCTTCTACTCGGTTGCTCCACGCTTGGACTACTTCAAACTCTACTACTGGCGAGCCGTCAGGCAGTTATAATTATATCCCGCTAAATGGTGCTTGGACAAACTCCTCTGACAGGAGGCTAAAATCGGATATTAAAACATTAGACTGCGGTGATTGTTGCGAGAAACTAACAAAAATAAACTGCTGTTCTTATTATTGGAAAACGGATGAGAAGAAAGAAAAAAAGAACCACGGATTTATTGCGGACGAAGTAAAAAAAGTATTTCCTGAATTTGTATCTGAAAGTGGGGTAAAAGCAGAGGATGGAGAAGGCTACCTTGAAGGCATAATATATACAAGTTTTATACCGATATTGGTCAGCGGATTTCAACATTTATCAGAAAAAGTAGTTAATTTAGAAAAAGAAAATAAAACTTTACTTAATATATTACAAGACCAAGCGAACCAACTAGCAGAACTAAGAGCAGCAGTGTTCCCTCCCAATGCCTAGATTACATCCACCACCAATCATAGAAGTAGATGGAGGCGAACTCACACCAGAGTTAAAGAACCGTGTGCTTGATGTCCAAATTAAGCAGGAAGAAAAAAAATTAGACCACGAATACGAGGACAGCTGGGATTGCTGTTTGACTAAGCGAAAAACTGACAGCCGACTTATCAAATACTTGTTTCAAATGGGTATCATTATCGCCATTATCACCCTTTGTATTGTAAGGCTATCTGAAAAGAACTTACCGTGTGAAGTTGCTAACACTTATGTGGGTATTTTAACACTACTCATCGGCATATGCCTTCCTAGCCCATCTAGTTCAAAGAAGTGAGCATTCATATAGCTGTATTTTATACCAAGAGCTATCACCAGCACAGATTAGCGGAATAGCTTCATCAAAACTACGACACATATTATTTCCATTATTTATGAAAACACATTTAAATTTGGTTTCTATTCCTTTTTGAATACACCACACACAACTTTCATTTTTTTTATCACTGACCCGAATAGAAATCACAAGCAGTCCGAGCAGAAATATTAATTAATAAAAAGTTTATAAAGATTAGTATAGAGGGCATCACAATCAAAACTTGGAGGTGCGGAGGCGAAGTCTCAGCAATGGCAGACTATAAATTCCAAAAGATTATTTTTCTGAGTAATGATTTTGCGGGCGGTAGCAAAACATTTGACAAAACCATTAAATTGAACTTTACCCCAACTAGAATGAATGTTAAGTTTATCCACTATATGAATGATATGACCGAGACGAAAACAAAAATCCTTCATATGGACCGCATTGGAATTATTGGCACATTCGCCGATAGCAACACCGCAAACATTTCCAATCTTAGCTACAACTTGGGGATTATTAATTGGACTGACGGTCAATACACATTTAGAGTGCTTAAAACAGACAATGGCAGTATTGAGACTGACCTGCTAGCTGGAAGAATTGTTATTTGTTTAGAATTTCTAGCGTAGGGGCCTGCTCCCCCTACACATGCTCAACAAGTTGAGCTTTTTGCTCGCAAAAACCCCGCAGGTAAAAAAATATATTTTAGAATATATACAACCTACGGTCGTAGACAGTAATATATTTGGAGGTGCGGAGGCGAAGTCTCTGCTATGGAGAAAATAAATCATGTAAAGGTTAAACCAGTCAAGCAAAACGGAGATGGCGACAAGTTGGCAAAAGGATATAAGTTGTTTGATGAACCGTATGCCAATATTTTTCTTCTCGCTCGCAAGAAGAGTGGCAAGACGACCGCACTGTTTGAAATCCTGAAAAGGACTGCCGACAAAAAGACCCGTATTGTTATTATAGCCAGCACGATACACAAAGACCACATATACAAAGAAATGGTTAAACACTTCAAGAAGAAGGGAAACCCGATGGCGATATACACATATTTGAAAACGGATGGACTGTCTGTGATTGATTACGAATTGGACAAGCTCAACAAACCCGACGAGGAGCAAGAAGAAGGCGAAATCATTCAAGACGAGAAAGAAGAACCGAAGCCGAAGTTTCTTTATTTTGGTAAAGAGGAAGAGAAGAAGAAGCAGGAGGGAGGCGAAAAACCACCGAGGCCGAGCAAATACATTACACCAGAAGTCGTGTTCGTGTTAGATGATTTAGGTAGTGGGTTGAGGGATAAGTCCGTTAGCGACCTGTTAAAGAAAAACCGCCACTACAAGTCAAAGGTGATTATGAGCTCTCAGTATCTTAACGACCTACGGCCTGAGGCGATTAAACAGTTAGACTACCTTCTTATTTTTCCTGGACAGAGTGTTGATAAAATAGAACTTGTATATAAACATTTAGACCTCGGCTACGACCTTGAATACTTTATTGAAAAATATCACGAGGCGACGAAAGAGAGGTTTAACTTTTTGTATGTGGATGCGGTATCGGATGAATTACGAAAGAACTTCAATATTCGCTTAAAGTAATTTTACTAACACAAGTGTTATAACAAAAAATAACTCGTTATTTTTTTTATATTATTATTTATTTTTTTTCAAACATTATATAGATGCCAACATCACCCGTTATTATCAGTAGTCCATCAGGTTATAACATCAGCTACAATCCCAGTATGCCCCAAGCAGGAGGGAAAAGAAAATCAAAAAAGAAACCAACAGGAGGCCGTGTTAATTGGAAAAAAGTAGGACAAGCGATATTGGATGCTAATAGGTTTATCAAGAAGAACCAATTGATTTCAAGAGGTGCTACCTTTCTTAGCGATGTCGGAGTGCCTTATGCGGACCGTGTAGCAAAGGCTGCGGCCAAACAAGGATACGGCAAGCAACGAGGTGGAGCAGTCAAATTTCGGTAAACCCCAATCACAAATGTAAAATCTTATATTAATTTTTTTCTCTAACATATACAATGGTTGTAAAGAAGCCAAAGAAGAAACTCAAACAACGGCCCCCGAGGATATACAGAACAAAAGATGGCCGACCATATATCAAAGTGAAAGGGGAGCCTCGCAAGCGAGGCGTTCGCACACGTGCGACTAAGCGAGCATATCTCAACTTTGGCGAGAAAACGAATGACCTTTCAACACTTCAAATCGTTAAACTGTTTTTGAAATATATGAAAGGGGACAATAAAACGAAGAAAACACGAAAGACGAAGGAGCGAATAGTTAAGTCCGAATTCAATCGCCTTGAACACGAGAACCGCAATCAGATACAAAACAACCTGCTGAAAAAATATGAACTAATACACGAGCAGGAAGAAAAGGAAAAGAAGTTAAGAGAACAGGCAGAAGATGAGAAGAAAAGAATGGAGAGGAAGGAGAATGCCGACATTAAAGAAAGACAAGAAGACCTCATAAGGGAGGCGAACAGAGAGCAAAAACTTATAGAGGATGTAAAATTTGAATAAGATAGAAAAAACAATTTGATGTTATTACCACCTTTCCAACCTCAATACATACAAGCACCACCACAAGCACCACCCCAAGCACCACCACAAGCACCACAATTAGGACCACCACAAGCACCACAATTAGGACCACCACAAGCACCACAAGCACCACAAGCACCACAAGCACCAGAAGAAAAGCAGATGCCATTGAAAACAAAAGAAGAGAAAAAGGCTGAAAAGGAATTAAAAGAAAAATACATTGAATTAATGAAGAAAGCGGGCTTTACAACTAAATTTATTAAAAGTTTGAGCAAAACAGAATTTATCAAACTTGGCACAGGAATAGAGAAAGCGATAGCCGATGCCCAATCAGCAGATGAGCAGAAAGAACTGGCGGAACAATACAAAAAAGAATTGGAGGCCAAAGCGAAACACTTTGAAACTAAAGATAAAATATCATACATATCCGCAGGTTTAAGAAATGATTACAAGTATCCAAAATTGGACATACCCAAAACTTTGGGCCCTGCTTTGGAAAAAGAAATGAAAGCTCGGGGCAAACCACCACCAAAAAAAGTTAAAGGAAAACACACGACAGCGGGTATGGCACAGGTTATAGTAGATGAAGGCATTGATTTAGGAATAGACCAGAATGAAATGAGAAAGAAACTAGCCGATTATTTGGGAATAAACCAAGCTGGTGCTGGGGCAAAAACGATGGAGGAATTAATCCACAAACTTTTAACGATAGCAAAAATTAAGAAATATTTGAAGAAGGGCAAATACAAGAAGAAAATGAAGAAGAAGGATTATGTAAATAACTTAGTATCTGAAATGAGAAGCGACCCAAACATTAAAAATCAAGTTTCAAATAATCTCGGTATTCAGCCAACCGAGGAACAGCCAACAGAAGAGCAACAAACAACACCAACAGAAGAGCAACCACCACAACAACCGCCAGCCACCGAACCACCCACAGAAGAGCAACAAAAGCTACCCGTTAACTTAGCGGGGGAAGGTAGAGGGCTAATGACTGATGAAATAGACAACATTATGAAAAAGCACGAATGGTATATCGGCACGGTAGCCAGCGATGAAATAAACAAACTGAAACCAGAAAAAAGAAAGAAGTATGGATTTATTATGAATTTGGATAAGTCTAGCCAACCAGGCTCACATTGGATTGCTGTTTGGATTGATACCATTAAAGATGACACTATTGAAATCTACGACCCTCTCGCACTGTATAAGCCGACTGAGCTATTTCTTCACCAAATGAAACAGCTTATTGAAAAGAGTAAGCCGAACACATATCTGCTTATGAAGGTTAATCAAGTCAAAAACCAATCAAACACCTCAGACACTTGCGGATGGCATAGTATTAGGTTTTTACTTGAACGAGCGAAAGGGAACCGCTTTAAATTTGCCAGCGGTTGGACAGACTTAAAAGAAAAAGAAGCGGAGGACCTGAAATCGCAGAATGGGTATGGCTTTGACACTTTTATCTAGGTAATTAAAACAAAAAAATATATTTTTCCAAAAATAGAGGTGATGGAGTATCGTGGCGGGCGAAGCTCTAATATTTACTATGTCAATAGCAAAAATAGGATAAACGGCACGGATAGTGATTTCACTCACTCCATTGATATGAAATCGCTAGACAATCCAACACATTGTAAAATTTTACATATCTATGTGCCTAAATCGTATTATTCTGTTTCTTCGCCATACAATACTTTTACTCTGAGCGAAGATGGATTTGAGGCGCTAATTACGATACCCGAAGGAAACTACACGATGAATAACTTAAAGAATAAACTGGCCGAGGTGCTAACCGCAGATAGCCCCAATGACTACACATATACAATAACAAGCAACAATACCAATACCGACCCAGAAGACGGTAAGCTATTATTTACCGTAGCTAACAATGGAGGCATTCAACCGCGGTTTATATTTGACACCGAAACTCGTATTCACGAAGTAATGGGTTTTGACCGCGACTCAACATATTTCTTTGCCAACAATACCATTAGGTCCCCAAATGTCATAATCTTGACTGGCGAAAAAACATTATATTTACAAAGCGACCTAGTAGGCGAAGGCGATAATCACGTATTACAAGAAATATACACAGCAAATGAAATCCCGTTCGGCTCTGTTATCTATGACGGCTCTGGTAGTGAATACGGCAAACGACTATCTACTAGTTCAAGCAATTTGTATCGGTTTTACTTGACTGACGAAAACGACCAACCAGTTAATCTCAACGGGTTAGGTATTGTAATGACATTGTTGATTTACCGTGAGACGAATTATTTTAGTCTATTTACATCATTTTTTAATTTGTTGAAAAGCCGTTAATTTAATTTAAACAAAAGTGAATATATATGAATAAAGATGACAACAAGATATAAAAATGGAAAAATATATCGTATTGTTGGTGGAGAAGGAAAGCAATACAAAGGAAGCACTTGTATTCAATTGAGTAAGCGAATATACCAACACAAACAACTAGCGAACAGAAAACCTGAATATCCATTATATCAATATTTTAATGAGATAGGATGGGATAATGCACGTATTGTGCTCGTTGAAGAATATGAATGTAATAATAAAGAACAGTTGCTATCAAGAGAGCAATATTGGATTGAACAATTAAAACCAGACCTAAATAAGCGGGATGCTGATGCTATATGCGAGCACGGAAAATATAGATATTATTGTGTCTCGTGTAATGGAAAAGGTATATGCGAGCATAAAAAAAGACACGAACGGTGTATTGAATGTAAGGGTAGTCAAATCTGCCAACACGAAAAAATAAAATCAAGATGTATTGAGTGTGGTGGTGGCGAAATATGTAATCATCAAAAAAGAAAAGATGGATGTATAGAATGTAAGCCGAATAATTTTTGCGAACACAAAAAAATAAGGGGAAATTGTGCTGAATGTGGTGAGTGGGAATGTAATGTGTGTAATATAAAACTAAGTAGCAGGAGGAATTTTAATAATCATATGATTTCAAAAAGACATATTAATAAGACTAATAATTAATTTTAGAATTATTTATTTTTTTTATCGTATTACAATATATAACGACCTTTTGAAAAATTAAAAAACAAGAAGACAAAATGCCGACACTCTGGGGTGGGGAATTGGATTTTAGCAGGACTGACTACATCAGTGCTTCTTATCGCTTGAATAAGCTTACCCCTCGTGAGGGTTCTATTAATATCACTGTTTCTACCGCGGGAGGACAGGAAAGCAACTTTGACCTTATCAGCCGTCCTTTTAACTTGGCTCGCTCTGTTTTGAGTTTTAATTATGCCCCAGATGCGAAGGCTGGAAACTACAATAAATGCTTTATGGATTGCCTGGCCCCGATTAGGCAGATACAATTGATTACCAGAGGTGGTGTTTATCTTTGCGACATTAACGAAGTCGGAAATATCACTAAGATGATTTGGAAACCCGAAACCTCCATTGATGATTTACTAGCTTTGGAAAACCACGATAATGGAAGTGGAGCTGGTTGTATGCTTCAAAAGTGTAATGCTACAACTACATTTCAACCCGCTAGCGATGCTACAAGGTTGGCAGCATTACAAACAGCATTGGCCGCTTCGGCAATAGCAGGAAATGCGGCGGGGCAAATTGATACTGGTATTGATGTTGCTAAGGCTCAGGTTCAGGCCGCATTAAAGGCTTGGATGGCACAACCCACCACAAATGCCCGCCGACACGATGATGCCCTTATCGCGAATGAGACTGGCACGAGTAAGTTCGTAAATGTCGCTTTTAATGAGGCTAAGTATTTCTCAGCTGGAACTATTAACAATGCCAGCCCAAGTGTTAATGTTAAGATTAATCTTGGAATGCTTTACAATACTATTTTCGCTCTGGATAAAACTATTATGTTTCCAGAAATTTTGACTTTGCGGCTTGTTTGGCAACAGACACCCAAAATCTTTTATTACAACAATGATGCTCTTTCCACTGGCGGAGGCACTGTTGCGGTAGCTGATTCAAATGTTACTATTACTAATCTCAGCCTGTTCTTAGCTGTTGAAACTAACCCAGATGTTGTTCAATCAATTCAACAGAAGATTATGAGCCCCGAAGGTATGAGCTTCAACATTGATTATTCTTATTTGTATAAAAACACTGTCGGGCTCGCTTCAACTTCTCAAAATGTTATCCTTAGATTTGACAGAGGCCACGGACGAGGAATTAAGAAAATTTATCACTCTGTTTTCAATACAACCGAAAATAAGAACACCGCTTATGACAATAGCAACCTGCTCGGTTCTAAGGTCCAAACTTTTTATACCACACTAGACGGAGCACGACTTCAAGAATTCAATGTTGATTGTCAAACTGGAAAACTAGAAGACTATATGTATCTTAAACCAAAGTTGGAAGGCTCTTCTTTGATGAATAGCAATGTTTATCAATACAACTGGGTTTGGTGCGATAGCTTTGACAATACTCGTCCGCTGTGGAGCAAGGACCAAAATGAAATCAGCGGACTACCCCTAGACACCGAGCGACGATGGGAGTTTATTGCTACCACTGCGAATATTGCTGCCAATCATTACACATTTGTCGTAACTCAGCAAGAAGTAAATGTTAAGAATGGCACCATTACCAGAACCTAAGTAGGGGCCTGCTCCCCTACGACCCGCAAGTTAGGTAATAGGTTTTTAATTTTGATAGATTATTTATTTTTTTGATAATATAGGAACTCTAACAAAACATTTTTTGAGGTTATAGGAGGTTTTTTGTAAAAAAAGCACCTACAATGAGTCATCAGCGAAACTTGATAGCACAAGACCCTGACGGAGACTTCATTAATGTCAAAGTCGGATATGACGGCAATGTTGAAACCAATAGTATGAAAACCGCTTTCGGCGAAGCATTGGTCGGTCAATTAACACCAGTATTACAAGAGATTTTCCCATACACTATCAATACACGAATATGGACAACAGCTCAAACTGATGCTACCATTTCATTTAATGCGAATATGGCCGAACTTAAAACAGATGTGAAGACGACTGCGAATGCTGTATTGACGAGTAAAAAAAGAATTAAATACAGAACTGGAATGGGAGTTCTAACACGATTTACTGCTTTATGGGCCACTGATGAAACAAAAGACTACAATTCATATATCGGCATAGGTGAAAGTGATTTTACTAATGGCTTCTATTTTTACAAAATAAGAGCGACTGGTATGAATATTGCCAGTGTTAAAGGTGGGGTGCCGACACTTATCGCACAGGCAAACTGGGATGACCCTTGTGATGGAACTAAAATTATGCCTGCCTTAGACTGGACCAAAGGGAATGTATTCCAGATTAAATTTCAATATCTTGGCTTTGGTGCTATAAGGTTCTACATAGAAAATCCATCAAGTGGAGAATTTCAGCTGGTTCATACAATTAGGTATGCGAATGCGAATGTGGGTGTTAGTCTTTCAAATACAACACTACCTTTTTCAGCTTGTATTAGAAATTATGGAACTGGTAATGCTAATCAAACATTGAAAACAGCCAGTTGTAGTATGTTTATTGAGGGCACCAACACTATTAATTCAAGTATATCAAACGAAGCGGAAGGTAGTGAGCCAGCGAGCACCACTGAAAGCCCAATTATTAGCATAAAAAATAAAACAACTTTTAATGCTGTGACCAATTATTCAATTGTTTATCCATCTCTCGTGAGCATATCAAACGAAGACACCAAAGTTAATATAGTGCGAATTGTGAAAACGACTGGAACACTTACGGCGGAGAACTTCGCGGATATTGATACCAAAACTTCAATGGTATCAAAGGACACCGCTGCGACTGCCGTTGGTGGTGCCACTATAACGGATGTCATACTTAAACTGTATGTTAATGCTACTTCAAGCCAGCTTATTGACTTGCGAACTTATGACATACAACTCTCTCCTGGTGAAAATCTAACATTTTTACAAAAGTCTGTCTCTGCTGGCGGAGGAGGAAATGTGAGTGTTATCGTTAATTTCTTAGAAGACCAATAATAATTATTTTTGTAATAATTTTTTCGAATATAATAATATAGTAATGTATAGTCGTAAGTTGTATATTGTGGGTGGTAGGCGGTTTCTGACAAAAGCATCTATCAAATCCCACATAAGAAGAATAATAAGCAAATATAACGATGGTGAAGTTCTGAACCCAGAAGACGGCAATTTCGTGCTAGACCTAATAAGCCATCACCCTTGTCTAAAAAATGGCATCATTGATGTTGAAAGTAATTTGACCACGGGGAGAAAACACTTTCGTGTAGATGGTAAGCAGTTTTCGTGGAATTGCTGTGTTGACCTCATAGGCCTTAGCAAATTAAAAAAAATGGCGAGAGTGATAAAAGAAGCAAGCAGAAATACAATAAGACCGCAAATACAAGAATATCTTGACATCGTGGCTATTGATGTATTCGTAGAACCACGATACATATGCGAAATAAGTGGCGATATATATGAACGGGTTGATGTCCACGTAGACCACCACTTTGACATAATACAATTCAAAGACATCCTTCAACAATACCTTGAAGTTAATAGAGAATTAGAAGTTGAAGACGGTTTATTGAAAGAACCGCATTTCACCAAATTTAGCGACTTTCACAAACAGAAAGCAATACTGCGAATTATAAAAAAAGAAATCAATATTAGAGGTAAAATGTATCTCTTACGGTAAATACCTCTTCAATTCGTCTTTATTACTACACCACGGCTGACGAACTAACCATTCAATATATGGCTTGTCAATCTTTGCGATGTCTTCTATTTTTTTGCCCTTGTATTTCCCGAAATGAAACAAGTTTGGTTGAGCATTTCTCATTTCTTCAATCGCTTTTATTTCGTCGTGGATTACCTTTTGGACATCGGCAAGAGAAAACGATTTATTTTCGCTTTCAATTGAAAGTTGTTGGAACTTCTCGCACAGTCTAGTGAGGGTGGACATATTAGGGGGGTGTATATAGTAGGCAGGAAAAAATTAAAAATAAATAATTATATAGAATGAGCGAGTGGATAATCTTTGTTAAAGCTTACTCTGCTAAACACGGTATAACCTATGGTGAAGCATTGAAAAAAGCTGGTAAGGCATACAGAAAGCAGAAGGGAGGCAATGCGGATTTATCGGAGGATGTCTATTTGTCTTCGTCGGATAGAAAAGGTGCTGACGGATGGAAGCCAGTCGCAAGCAAAGAGAAATCAACCGTGTATGAAAAAGATGGCAAAGCGATTGTAGCATTTAGGGGTTCAGTAGATAAGCGGGACCTGCTAACCGATGTCGCATTGGTAAAGGGAGTATTAAAGAAAACTCCGAGATATAAAGAAGAACAGAAGTTGGTTGACGAAATTATAAAAAAATATGGTAAGGATAATGTGGAGCTGACGGGTCATAGTCTTGGAGGAACGATTGCGAAAGACCTGAGCCGACAGACTGGTGTAAGGGCGACCACATACTAATACTATTACAACAAAGGCAGTAGCACGAAGGACCTAATTGAAGGAGTGATTGACCGAGTGGCGGTGAGGGTAAATCCAAAAGGTAAGCGGGCGAAGACTGCGAAGCTAACCACGAACTACCGAACTAAGTATGACCCCGTTTCATTGTTAGGTGCTACGGCTGTAAATACCAAGTTAGTCAAACCAAAAAAAGGAATTCATACGATAAGAAGCTTCAAAGGTAAAGGAGCCAAAAAAATATATCTATGACTTTCATAATTCATTTGATAATCCAATATCGTTCAAGCAGGTGGCACGACTTAAAGCAAATATAACAAATTCATTGACAGTAGGTCTAGATTTATCCACACTGGTGTTGTTCGGCCTTGTGAGCAGTGGATGGTGGACGAGAATGTCGGCTGGATGTCCGCATATGGTTTCTTGTCTGGTATCGTTTTTTTTCTATCAAATTTCTGCTCAATATTGTCAATCGTAATGAATATATGTTCTTTGGTATCCCTAGTAATAGTGTGAATATCGCCATTATGGACAACCTTCGTATTACAACGAAACACAACCTGATGACCTGTTTTAAGCGGTTTGTTTTGTAGCATTTTGTTATTGCTTTCATTAACATTGCTGTTAGAGTGGTGTAATATTAAAGGTGGTTTTTTGTCAGTTGGTTTAGGGTGTGGCTTAACTTGCTTATTGAGAGCATCTAATTCTTCAAGTGTTAGTATATCAGGTAGGCAGTCTTTTGCTTTATGTTGGCTAAGCTCATTACCACCTATTTTGTAATAGTCTTCTACCTTATTTAAGATAGATTGTAGAACTAGGTCTTTGGCCTGTCTGTAATTTGTATCAAGATTTATTTTTGTAAATAGCTTGAAAGTTTTTGACTTGTGGAATGGTTCGGATGTTGGGTCTGGGCAAGGAAGCTGAGCTAAGTGGCCAAACAAAATAATAGATACACCGCCGAATGGTCTGTTGATTTTGGTGTATTTTCTGAGCATATGGTCCAGACTTTCTAAATTCTTGGAGGTAAGCATAGAAACTTCATCAATCGTTATTCTGTGATTAATGGCTTCTTCGCCAACTGGTATCGGTAGCGGAAGTCTATGACATAGCATTGTTAGTATTTTTTGGAGTGTATATTCAGAATTAATAACTTGGCGGGCATTGTGTGTCATAGCGGTTGATAAAGTCTTTTTGTCTTTGAAATGGGTGTTAGTGTATTTTGATGGCTGACCAGTTAGGTATTTAATCATTTCAGATTTACCCGTCCCAGCTTTGCCGTGAATAAGTAAGAGTTCTTGTTCTGGTAAAGGTTTGTATTCGTCTTTGGTGCTATAATCTGGAAGCTCTGTATCTTCAAAGGCGGAGAACTCTGGATATTGTTTATGTGGCGTTTCCAAGAATTTCTGTAATGGTAGGGTGTCTTTGAAACCGCTATGTCGCTGGTATGTTATCCGTGGTTCGCCATTTATGTAGGAAACGAAGCAAGTCATATTTAGCTGTGGTGCTATGAACTCGTCTTGTTCTTTAACCTCGGGGCGAAATTCTTTTCCTGTTTTCATATATTCGCCTTCGTATGCGATACTGTCTGTATTAGAATATAGTAAAGTCCGCCCAGTATTTACAAGCTTTAACATTTGGTTATGAAGAACTATTTTTTGGTATGCTAGCACATAGCCAGTTAAATGAGACATTTGAAATATATTGTCTGTTTGGTTTGTGTCTTGATATGTGTAAATCATTCGCTCTGGTAGTAGGTCGTTGCCCATTTCTGCGTATTTGGTCTTGTCATATGGAACTCGTTTCAGGAACAATAACCTATACCCTTTTTCTTTCATCATAAAATGTATTCGCTCGTTGTATGTTTTTGAAATGGTAGATACTTGCTGAGTTCGGTGTATGTTCTTGTTCAGAGAACCTACCAGCAAGTTGGTTGCTTTGGCTAAGGTGTCGTGTTCATAGCCAGGCTTATCAAAGTAGTAATCTTGTATATTTGTTATGTGTTCTGTGAAGGTTTTGAAGGGGTTGAAGTGGTCGTCTGCTACATAGAGTCTCTTAATAAATATCTTAACTCCTTGGTCAAACATATACAACAATGCGGGTATGGGTTGGCATTGGGTTCCTTTTGTGGTGTAGCCGTTGAAGAAGGTTGGCACTTTGAGGTGCTTTTGGTCGTAATCAAAAACAGCATACCCGTGTAGAGGTTTGACCTTATTGTAATATTCTTGTGTCATATTTTGGTTTATATTAATTATGTTGCGAGGAGCTGTTGGATATTCATTGAAGTATGACGACATTTCACCCATATTACCTAACGAAGCATTTGTATAGGCTTTGACCATATCAATCTGGTGTATCTTATTGGGGCTTTTGGTGTGATGATTAAAGATATGATGAAACGGTATTTGACCAGATTTTACGTGTCTTAATATATTGGGTTCAGTGATTTGTGTGCGGTGTTTGGGTTTGTGTTTGTTAATAAGACATTCTATGAATACCTGTTTGAAGTATGAAGGCAATGACCAAGCGGTGGTATCCTTAGGAACGAATGATGCGTGTTTGAAACGGTCTAAGCATTTATAGTTTAGTTTATTTTCTTTATCTACTATTCCAATAATGTTTCCAGAATGGTCCATCATTGAATAACACTCCTTATGTTGTAGGTCAATTTTAGTTTGTATATTGTTGAGTTCTTCCTGTGATATCCATTTGTTCTCGTATTGGTTTGTAGATAGTTTCACATTGCTGGCTTCGTGGTTAGTAGCATATTGAGGCCGTGGCTCTGGTATGTTTTCGTTAATATCGTATAGTAGCTCAATTGATTTTATGTGTTGGATACAGATGTCTTTTTGTTTTCCTTGTATTAATGTGGCGTGATAATCGCTACATCTAATTATTATCTGTTTTGGGTATTGTTTGGTAGATGCTCGCCACAGTATATTCATACCATCAAATACATAAATCCTACATCGGATAAAGTCTTCCATTTCTGTTAGGTCCTTTTCTGTCGCATATTTGATATCCTTGAAGCGGTCTATTATAATATTGTCTCGCTTTCGTTTTCTATTGTTTGGGTTTGGAAAGTCTTTCATAATACATTCTAGCACACAGTTTATTTCACCCTGTGCCATTGGTATGACAGCATTATTTTGCGGATGAACTTGGTCAATTGTAATAACTTTAAGGTCTTTGTCTTCTCTTTGTTCGTAAAACCTTGCTTGCCGTTCTACAAAGTTTCTAACCGCATTGATTGACCGCTTTAATTCGTTGGCTCTGTATATTCCTCTGACTGGTCCGTGATATCCTTCATAATCCAGATGGACTAGATAACTTGTATTTGGATTTAGCTGTTGGAGCTGAGCTTCCCATCCTGGGGCATATGGTATAACGAGTGAGTTATTTCGGCCGACTAGTTCAGGATGGCCACCCGTTAGTCTGTTTATAAGTCGCAGGGCGGTTGGAGTTGTAATGAGATACCATCTTCTTTTACCTCTTTGTCTGATGTAGTCTCCTCGTTGCTCAATATTGTAGAGCGGAAATAGGTTTGGTTGGTATTGGTCCATTGTATATAGATAGGCAGGATAAATTTTTTGAAAAATAATTAATTGTATTACTGATATTATATAGATATGTTATATTTAGATGTAAAATACTTTACAAAAAAAAATATTGAGGATTAATTTGACTTACTCAGTCGCTCTTCTAACTCCTGTATCTTCTTTTTGTATTCTTCTATATCAAGCTTGGTCTGTTGGGCTTTCGCCTTTCGTTCTTCGCTTAGGCGGTCTTTATTGCGGTAATAGTATGCGAGAGCTTTCTCATTATTCCTTTTTCTCCTTGCATCTCCTTCATATATCTTTGGTCGCGGCATCTTATATATATGTAATATTATTTTTATAAATGTAAATAATTATTTAATTTGGTGTTTTTGAAATATGATACTGTGTTTGAAAATGCTTTTGTAAATGTGATTGAGAAACACAAGCAAGCTCACATACTTCGCAGAAATATTTCTTTGATTCTTTTATCTGTTTGTTCTTTTCATTTTTTTTCTGAGTTAACAACTTTTTGTTTACTGAGTAATATCCGTTTTGTCTTTCACGAATTTTCTTTTTGTTGACATCGTAATATTGCGGTTGGTATGTCTCGTGGTATTTTTTCTGATATTTAATAACTCTTTCAACAGTGGTTGAGTTATACTTTCTATCATCATCTATTGGAAAAATACATTTTACATTTTCAATAGGAGTTGATTTAAATCCTATAACATTATTAGAATTTAATGTAGGTTTTAATTTGTTTACAAAATCTTGCTCAATAATGTATCGTTCCTTTTTGTCATAGATAGTTTGTGTATGTATAACTTCATATTTGAATTTTTCAACACCCTTATCTCTCATATGGCTATAAAGTTTTCCATCAGTTCCAATCTTACAATTATGTTTGTGACAATTCCACCTTAGTGATATGTTTTGTGTGCTTCCTATGTAAAATTCGTTGTCATCTTTATCTGTGTTATTAAAGATTTTGTAGATAGTAATGCTAGTCATCTTATATATATGTAATACTATTTTTATAAATGGAAATTAACATTCAACCAGAAAACATAATTGAAACCAAACGGCACAAAAAGAAAAAGGTAATTTTTGATTTATGAGTAAATTGCGGACGATTTTGCCGTTTTTTTTTAGCCAGCGGTAGGGCGGTGGGGCGGTCCCATTTTACCGCATTACCGCAAAAAAAAATGTCTGAAAGTCTGACCACATATGTAAAACTGGGGAATTTATGTTGTTATCGCCCTTATATGAACGAATATGGCAAAAATGACCTGCGATAGGGAAATTCAAAATGGAAAGGGGGGGGGAGCCTTTGGATCACTCCCCCTCTTCCTTCCCGTTTTTTCATTTTCGAACAAGTAAGCAGCAGGTCGAAGACGAGAACAATGCGGCTATCCTACAACAAGGCCCTAGGGATCGAACTAACGCCCGGCTTCAGCGCTGGCTTTTCTACATCGAGTATTTGTTTAAGCTGCATGCGGAAACAGGCTTTATCCTATCCACGCGTCCAAAGCCAGAGGCAACGAAACTTCTGAGCTATGATGATTTGCTTCGCGTGGCCTTTTCACATCATTTTCTTGACATCACAACCGAAGAAGGATTTAAGCGATGGGATGGTAATAGTAGCAGAGTTGATTGGGAACGTTGCTTGGAAAAGCTTGCCAGAGATTCCACGTTTCTGTACGACAGGGAGCCGCGCGTCAGGTTGCAATTTGTGCTCTCTCAACTGCAGAAAGCAGAGGAACTTGCGAGGGCAGAGGCTGAGCATGTGAAAGAAGCAAAACGCAGGTTGGAACGTGCTGTTGCGCAGGTATCGTTTCGGGAAACAAAGATACCCACTAATTTGTCCGAGATGGGCCGACAGAATGAGAACCGTTAGCAGGGGAATATACTGATCAAGTTCCTGGCAGCTGATGCTGCAGAAATGTGCGGCAGCATTGGGGAGATTCTCAAAGTTACCTAATCCGCTCAAAAAAAGAATGGCAAAGTCGAAATGGTAGCAAAACCTCAAAAGACATTTTAATTCTGCGGTGTCTCTTTTTTTACAATTTGTTTTTGGCCCAAAGAAATTCAACGGTCTAAAACTTTGTTGACAATTGAAAGGTCCGGGGAGCGCAGAATATAGACATTGGCTTACAATAAGCACGCTGGTACACAGACACAATTTTTTTTTATTGATTTGTTTTTTTAAAACTTGCTTTCAAACAAATGTCTGCACCTCAGCCCGCGCTAAGCGCGGGCTTGGAGGAGGAAGGGGAGGGGGGGCTGTCTCCCCTTTTCTCTCTTCCCCCCCCCCTTGTCTACTTTGAGCGTTAAGGAAAAAAAAGTCACAAAATTCCTAGATGATGCAGTCGTCGTCGTCGTCGCCGTCGCTGCTAACAGTTGCAGTTGCGCCGGTAGAAGTATCTTCCGCCTCGCAAAGCAATTCGGGGTGTAGCGGCCGCACCGAGCTCATCTCCGGGCAAAAGAGTTTAAAGCTTCGCGCGCTGCCGTCAGTGTTTCTGGTGGTCTGGGTAGGGTCCAATCTTTTCTGCAGGTCGTCAGACCAGTCAGAAATTGCAACGACTTGCTTTGAGCCAGGCCAAGGTAGTCTGCCCGGTAAACAGGGTGACGTGGTCTAGGATGTAAGCACGGACGTCCGCGCCTCTCCAAGGATCCAAACGGCGTTCTGCGAACAAGACGGTTGCATCGTGAGAGGGCCTGCCAGAGCGACTACGACGGTTACGAAGTTCTAGGTACACTTGCACGAGGTGATAAAAGGGACGCGTGTTAACAACGAGCCAGGGGGTGCCAATTTTCTCCTTGGCCTCTGCAGACGCCAGCTGTGCCTTGAAACTTGTGAGTTTGAGAGAGTACTCAAGATGCTCATGCTGATCGTACTTGTCGTCCAGCTCCTTCCCCAGGTCGCTCAGGACCTCTGGCGGTAGCAGGCTGGCTTCTTGAGTGCGGTAAATTGCCTGGAACTTGGGCAGCGCAGGGTGCGGCGGCCCCATCCATTGCACCCAGCGCGTAGCGTATTGCACGTCCAGGCAATTGTCTCTGTTTTCTTGATCCTCGTTCGGATCCAGGCCTGTGTACAAATAGAAATCAAACCGCGCGTTGTCGTGAATCTGCACCTCTTCGCGCAGCCAGCGGATGGTTTCGTCAGCGACACACCTTGTAACTTGCTCCTTGATGTAGGCCCGTATTTCTTCTGCCTGCAGGCCCTTGGGCACCCGACGGCGTGCGCGTAGCACTGTTACTGGCCGCTGTGGTAGATCCATGCCACTTGGTAGGCCCCGGCCATTCACGCGTAGCTCGACTTGCACGTATTTCTCTCGGCGACAAGAAGAGACGCGCAGGTCAGCCAGGCGGTCGGCGCCGTTGATACCCTCGTTGAGCTTTTCCGTGAACACGTCAAGCGGGACGGTTCTGTCTTGCTGTCCGAACTCGTAGCCAGCGGACGCAACGTCCTCTGGCAGGATGGTAGGAGCTCCTGGATGGTCGTGGGCCGCCTGCGAAGGGTCCTTGGTATCTTCTGGGTTCGACTCAATCAGCTTGGCGCGTTTGGCCACGGGCGAGGAAGGGGGAGTGCACGCGTGCTTGGAGAGCATAAAGGCGCGGAGGGTTGGGGGGGGGGGGGGAGGGGTATTAAGTTTGCACTACACACACACACACACACACAAGCCAAAAAAGAAAATTGGCATACGCATACAACGAAAACAAAAAGCCTTACACACGCACACACACAAAAGCCAAAGAACACAGAGCACTTGTACACACATCCAATGCAAGAACGAACACTCACAATTCAAAAGAAGACAGGCCCTCTACACACAAAGCATACACACAACAAAGCAAAGAGAGAGAGCGAGAAATGGAGAGAAATGGAGAGAGCGAGAAATGGAGAGAGAGAGAGAGAGAGAGAGAGAGAGAGAGAGAAATGGAGAGAGAGAGAGAAATGGAGAGAGAGAGAGAGAGCTGTGGGCTTGCCACATTGAGGCATGGGAGAACAAATGAATGAATTTTCAGAAGCGAAAGAGAGAAAGAGAGAAAGGCAGAGAAAGAGAAAGGCCTATTACACACACAACTAAAAGAACTAACTTATACAAAAGTCAAAGAAAACAGGCCCTCTACACACGCAGCTCAAGCACACACGTAGACACACCGTGACAGACAGAGGCAAATATGCCCTACACAGAAACCCGAGAAATGGATTTTTATGCACACACACCAACAACACACACGCAAACCCAAGAAACACGCCTTTCTGTACACACACGCGAGCCAAAAACGACATTTGACACACACAGCACACACGAAACACGCAAATACACACACACAACACGCAACCACACACACATACAACGAAAAAAAAAGCCTTACACACAAACACACACACACACACACAAACAACCCAAAGAAATCTTCCCTGGCACACACACACAGACACACACACCAAACAAAAGACAAAACCCTCCAACACACACGCAACCCAAAAGAAAACATGTCCCTTTACAGACCATGCAACCAAGGAAAACAAACCTCTACGTACAACACACACACAGCACACACAACACACGCAACCACAAACACATACAACGAAAAAAAAAGCCTTACACACAAACACACACACACACACACACACAAACAACCCAAAGAAACCTTCCCTGGAACACACACACACACACAAGCACCAAACAAAAGAATTGGGCAAACCCAAAGTTGGTAGCAGTGGGCAAACCCAACAGATTCCGGCGCCCGCCCCTCCCGCCCTGCTGCTTGTATCGCTGTGCTTCCTTTCGCACAAGTTGTATCCTGAATATGTGTGTGTGAGCGTTTGTGTGTGTTTGTGTGAGTGTTTGTGTGTGTTTGTGTGAGTGTTTGTGTGTGTAAAGGTTTGTTTTGATTGGTGTGTGTATAGATTGTTATCTTTGGGTTGCGTGTGTGTTGTGTGTGTGTGTGTGTTTTTGTCTAATTCGTGTGTGTGTGTTTGTGCAAGATTCTTGAAGTTTGCGTGTGTGTTTCTGTTGTCTGTGATTGACGTGTGTGTGTGTGTGTATGTATGATTTTCTGTGTGTGTAAAGGTTTGTTGTTGATTGGTGTGTGCATACATGGCTGACTTTGGGTTGCATGTGTGTGTGTGCGTGTGTGTGCGTGTGTGATTTTCTGTGTGTGTAAAGGTTTGTTGTTGATTGATGTGTGCATACATTGTTGACTTTGGGTTGCGTGTGTGTGTGTGTGTGTGTGTGTGTGCGTGTGTGATTTTCTGTAAGCTGTTTCTTTTTTGTCTCCCTAAGAATCGAGGTGTAAGTTTAATTTTTGGTACAAAGCCGTGAACAGTCATTAAAAAGTCTATCGACCAAGATTTTGTCAAATTCACCAAACCCTGATAAATGTATTTCTGTAAAAGATCTTTCTGACTTTGCTTCAGTGGAGGGGGGGGGGGGAGGGAAGGGTTTTGCTTGCCTGTTATCACTCTTCCTCTATTATCCCTTCTTTTCGTGTGTTCTGGCCACCTGCCACCTTCCCCCCCCCCCTACTAGTTGTCCCTTTCCGACATGTTTAATTTTCTTTACTTTTTATTAATAGTACTTTGTTAAAGCTCAGCAAAAAAAAAAAAAAAAAAAAAAAAAAAAAAAAAAAAAAAGGAGCACACTAAAGCAGAGAAGGCCTGATATGCAGAAGCAGTCGGCGAAAAAAAAACAGGGAACGCAGACGGAGTATAATATGAAATTTACAAGGGTCGTTTTTCATACCTCAAAACGACCTCATAAATTTCATTCGTCTCTTCCTATTCATTTCCCGCAAATCAATACTAAGCCTCAAAACAGAAAAATAAAAAAGCAAAATTTTTGATAAATACAAGAAAGCAGAATAAAGAAATATTTCTTTCTTTTAATTTCGCTTTTAAATAAAAACAAGAAAAAGTTTTAAAAAAATTTTAAGGTTTTTAAATAAAAACAAAATCAATACAAAGCATCAAAATCAATAAATTTTACTACTATAGGTATTACTATAGCACACTTATCTTTTTATTTTATTCTTTTCGAAAAACTTCGTTTTTCTTTTTTCTGACTTTGTCATCAACGAACTTTTTTATAAAATATTTCACATATTATTCTTTTCTGACTGCCGTCATCAAAGAACTTTTTTTATAAAAATTGTCTGGGAATGGAAAGACGAAAAGAATTCTTTAGTTCCTCCGTATCCCCCGCTTGAAAACCATGTGATAACATTTTTTAGCCGTCTATAGTGCCACCAATTTTTAAAATATCAGATTTTATAAGTTTCTATTTTTATATATGTAAATGTCAAACCAGATTGACGAAAGAAAACAATTAAGAAAACAGAAGAGAGCAGAATATGTAAAGGAAAGAAGGAAAGAGAAATATAGATGTATATGCGGAAAGGTAATAGGGATATACGGAAAATAATAATATCAACACGAAAAATCAGACTTTCACAGAGACCATTTCGCAGAGAAAGAAGAGATTATGATATGAGGACATAAAGTTATTCGTATAACTCGTAGAAACGACGACATACTATTAGAAAGATATTATAAAAATAAAATGTAAAACCATTTAAAGAAATAAATATTATTACTTATATAATATGGCACGTCAAAGAACTAAGAAAATCAAGTGTGAAAAAGATTTAAATAAAATCTTTAGGAACAAAATCAAGGAATTTAAATATGAAGGTGAAATCAGACGAGTTCATAATATTAGAGATGTGAAGGACACAACAACAGAAAATTTATATTACTCATTGAAATGTGAGCATAATGTATTTGTTAAAAAAAAATCGTGTTTAGCACTTCAATACAAAAACAACTGCCAAGAAATCTCGATTGATTTTATTTCAAAGGCGATATTACAACAATTAAAAGAAAATATTGACAATTATAATTGTAATATCTGCACTGAGAAAACTTCAATATTAAGAGGTTGTTGTAAGTGTAATTACAAAACTTGTTTTCCTTGTCATTTTGAAAACAAACTAGAATGTCCTATATGTAAAAATATAAGCACCCCAAACGTAAAGTTTATTTTGAAAGACAATTTAGAAAATTTGGACAATTTAATTAAAGTTAAAAGTGCTTTTTATATTCCGATTGCTTGGTTTTCATATCGTATGAATAATTCAAAAAATGCAAATTTTATGAAAATATATTTAGATAAACTTTTTACAACTGCCTTATTTTATGGTGTAGAATTTGATGATATAATATGTTGTATTTAAAAATGTAAAACCATTTGAAGAAATAAATATTATTACTTATATATAGAGATGGGGAGACACAAGAAATATCTCACACCTGAGGACAAACGAAAGGCGAATAATGAAAAAGCAACTACTTATTATCATAAGCACCGCGAAGAAGTAAATATAAGACGAAAGGAAAAATTGAAAGAACGAAATAGAAAACTTAAAGAGTATGAAGAAATGAAAGCAAGAGGAGTATAAAACAAAAAAATGAAAAATTATTTTTTGTAATAAATAAATAAAATGAATTTCGTATTAAAGGTAAGACAATTTATATTTACATATATCGGTAGAACAATTTAATTTATTTTATTATTTTTATATCCACACTAATATAAAAGTAAAATAAGCCACCACTACCAACAATATCAAGACCAAACAAAAATGTGATTGACTTGTTGAAGGCTAAGGCTAGAAATAAGATTAAACCTGCTGATTTATTACTAAGCAAACAGAAACTTAAAGAGACCAAAACTAGGGAGAGCAAGAGGGAATTCAAAGTAGCAGAGTTAAAATCTAGACGAGACAATAGATTAAACTCTCTTACATACGAGAAGCAAGGATTAGACATAAATTTTTATGATAACGATACATTAGAGCGAGAGGTTTTACTTCCTATACTATTAGATGCTAAAAGAAATGGGATGACAGGAAATGCTGATGTTCATATTACTATTGCCTACATAACTGACCACGAAGAATTAAATAGATATTATAAAAAGAAAACATTTAATTCTTTTCAAATAAAAAACTATGATGATTTTATTGAAATGTTGAATGAATTCAACATAAGCAATATTGAAGCTTCTGGATTAGGTTATGACAGGATTATTGAATATGCTAAGGTAGTAGTAATTCAAGAAAACGGAGGAGGATGCTATGAGGGAAAATACAAAAGCAAACAAACGAAATATGAGGAAGGTATATTAATATCTCCCGCTAGCAAAAATAATAATTGCTTATTCTTTCTTTGTAAAGACATTCTTAATATGCCACTTATTAACAGAAAAAGATGCAATGATATTAGGGAACAATTTAATCTTTCTAACGATTGTCCAATTCCTTTTTCTACCGCTGTAAAAATCCTTAATGCTTTGATTAAGGAAGGGAAGACATACGAAATTACAAATTCCCTAACAAAGGAGACAATAAGCACGAACGAAATAGGTGAAGAAGCGGATATTATGATTTACTTAGAGAATAATCACTATTTCGGATTAATTAGAAGAGATAAAAAGAAATGTGAAAAATGCTTAACTAAGTATTTTACAAAACATACTTGTAATCCAAAAGTTATTAATTATGTGAATAGAAAAATATTAAAGAATGGAAAGAGACATTTAATAACAAAGTCTCATAAAGAAAAATATAACAATAAAGATGAAATCCTTCATTACGACTTAGAAACTTGGAGAAACAAAACGATTTCCGAAGGGTTTGATATACACGATTGTTATATAGTCGGATATACTCAGGGAACGGAAGGATTTAAATATTACGCTGGTATAGATTGTATTTCTAAATTTCTTGATTTACTCTTAGAGAGAGGAAGAAAGTTAGCATTAGAACGGGCTAACAAACAAACACATAATCCAGTTAATAAAGTAGCAGGAGTAAGAAAGAAAAAGAAGAAAGATGAAGAAGCACCGATTTTATATGTTAATGGGTTTAATGGGGCGAACTTTGACCACTACTTTATTAAACAGGAATTAATAAGAAGAGGTATCAGACCAAAATCACATATGATTAATAACGGCTCAATAATCTCTTTACAATTTGAAAATATCAAAATGTGGGATATGTGTAAGCATACTCAGGGGACATTAAAAGAAAACTTAGAAAATATGAAATGTAAAACTCTTAAAGGAGATTTTGACCACGACAAGGCGACTACTTGGGAAACAATGAGTGAAGAATTAAGAAATAAGTGTCTTGAATATTTGAAGTGTGATGTTATGGGGTTAAAAGAGTTATATGACAAAATAAACACAGAGATATTTGAAAAACAGTCGGTGAATTTAACTTCATACATTTCAACTTCAAGTCTCGCCTTCAATATCTGGAAGAAAATGATTGATGGTAAGCACGATGTAAGACTTCCAACTATTGAACAAGAGAAGGCATTTAGAAAAGCGGTTATCGGAGCAAGAACATATCCAAGCAAAAAAAGATTTGTTTCAAAACAATACAAGGACTACTTAGCAGGGAAAATCACATTTGAAGAATTAACCGATTATTTAGTTGATGCGGATGTCGTATCTTTATACCCAACAGCGATGCTTAATTTATTTATGGTTGGAGAAATTAAGCATGCTATCGCACCATTTGATTATAATAATCTTCCTATCGGTATTTACAATGTTGATTATATCTCACCAAAAGACATATTACATTCAAGAATAGGTCAGAGAAATAAAATGTGCTCATTAAAGTGGAATTTAGCGGATATGAAAGACCAATGGCTTACAAGTGTTGATATTGAAGATAAGATTAAGGAAGACTACGATATAACAATTCGCAAAGGATACTATACAGAGGAGGAAGAACCAGTATTCAAAGAATATATATTAGAAATGTTTAAGGCGAAAGAGAATAGTGAAAAAGGCACACCACAATATTTATTAGCCAAACTATTTATGAATTCTCTATACGGAAAGATGATACAACGACCTATCCCAACAGAAGCAGAATATATTAAATCAAATGAGGAGTATTGGAAATTTTGGACGAAAAATTATATATCAGATGTGGTTGAATTCAAAGATAAAGATGGAAACAAACTATGGCATGTATCTGGAATTCCTAGAAAGGAAGAAATAATTGAAGAGAGCATAACTAAACCTTCTCACTACGGGGCTTTCATTCTAGCATATAGCAGACGAATTATGTATAACTACATAAAAGAGGCTAATCCGAATAAAGACATAGAAGCCGACTTCTATTACACCGATACCGATAGTTTAGTGTTGCATGTTATGTTTGCCAAACTAATCAAAAGACTTGGAGATAAATCTCTCGGAGGAATAACGGATGACTTAGGAGATTGCTGTAAGATAATAAGAGGAATATGGATTGCTCCTAAATTGTATATGTTAGAATTTACAACGAATGAAGCCTTTCTCCCTTACCTTACTAAGAATGACTTGAAACATAAAGACAAAGGTGTTCATATAATTGAATGCTACGAAAACGAAGGAGTAAAAAAGAGATACTACCACCTTAGAGGTAAGGGATTGAATTCAAAAGGCTTGAATCCAGAAGTATATGAAAAGATGGATTTAGGCGAAAGCATTGAAAATGTTAGAGATTTTCAAATGAAGAAAATCCATTTATCACGAAATAGCAAACAGCAAAACATTAACCATTTCAGCATTGTTCATACTATAAACATAAAAAAGAAAGTTAATGAGAATAAATGGTGCGGGCGTGAGTTTATCAACAAAAATGATAGTATTCCTTACGGCTTTGATATTTGAGAATTTCACTTCGTGCTACGCACTCTCACTATGGATTCAACTTGTTGAATCTATAATCTCAAACATCGTCCACCATTAAAGTATAAAACGATGTTTTATGAAGATACGAAGTATCTGAATAAAATATCAATTAATTAATTTTTTCCATAAAATTTTTTACCACTCTATATAGACCAATGACCACCCTCACCAGACTATGTGAGAAGTTTGAGAAACTCTCTATTGAAAATAAAAAAGAAACATTTTCTATTATCGATGTTAAAAAGATAATTACTGACGAAATCCAAACGATTGAAAATGCACGGGCAGGCAAGCCAAGGGATATTTTTCCATTCGGTAAATATAAAGGTAAGAAAATTCAAGATGTTGCTACCATTGACAAACCATATCTAGAATGGGTTATGAAACAGCCGTGGTTTGAGAAATTTACAGACATTAAAAGTGAAGTAAAAAAATATATTTGATATTTTTGCTAAACGATTTTTTAATATTTATATATATATCATGTCAGACCTGTCAACCAAACAGGACTACTTGAATGAAATTGAAAAATGGAACCTCGATGTTTCTATTAAAAAGCCCACGATTAAATGGACTAAGCCTGACATTGTTTCTTTCTATAAGCAATACAAACCCCGCGACGACAATGTGAAAGTAGTTATTCCATTGGAAGCCATAACGGATAACTCCAACGTAGTTGAAGATGCGACCTTCGGTCAGCAAGAAGAGAGCACTCCTTTTAAGGCGAGTGATTTAAAAGAGACAGGTATCATGGAAATAAAGGCAAATGTAGGAGAAGAGATAGCGACTGCTACATCCATAGGTGATAAAGAGACTGCTATAGAATGTACAGAAGAAGGATGTATATTAAGGAACGCGAGCGATGTTATTCGTGTTGTAAAAGAAAGATACCAAAAAAAAAATCAAATCACTCACACATTCTTTTTTGCTTTATTGGTCCTCAGTTAGCAATAACATTAATATTACCATTTCCACCTGCCGACACAGCCTTTTGTGTGAATGTCAAAACATCGTTCGGTGTTAATTGAATATCGTAGGTTCTTAGATTAATTTGTTGAGTTGAGGTAGCATTAACATAAATCTTAAAAATTGTTGTTCCGTTCGCAATCGCAGTTGCTTTTGTGTCTGTATCTATAATTGAAGTTTTGGCATCAACATCAGCAAAACCCGCCCCTGTCAGTGTTCCGTTCAATACCATTCTGACGACATTAGCCTTAGTATCTTCATTAGTAATACTTATCAACGAAGGAAAGACATTTGAATTGTTGGTTAGGCTATTATTGAATAGTGCTTTATTCCTGATACTTAAAATGGGGCTTCAGTTATATTACCTGCTTCACTCCCTTCCGCCGTATTTGTAATACTTGTATTAATAGTGTTGGTGCCTTCAACAAACAAACTACAACTGGCGGTCTTAGTCTTTGTATTCCAACTCCAACATTATTATTAATAATTCGTGCTGCAAATGGTAATGTAGTATTCCGCAGACTGACACCTGTGTTGTCATTAGCATACTTAATCGTATGGACTAACTGAAATTCACCTGTCTTCGGATTTTCAATAGAAAACTTAATAGCACCAAAACCTAAGTTTTGAAATTGAATTTGAAATACATTTCCCTTTGTCCAGTCTAATACAGGCATATCTACTGTTCCGTCGCACGGGTCATCCCAGTACGCTTGATAAAATGCGTTTGGGGTTCCTCCTATACAATGTAGAATAATTATTCCTTCATCTCTAGTTTTGTAAAAGTACAAACCATTAGATAAATCGTTATCTCCGATACCTATCCACGAATAATAATCTTCGGTTTCGTCTGTTGTCCATAAAGCAGTGAAGCGGGCTACAACACCCATACCAGTGCGATATTTTATTTTTCTTTTGCTTACCATACTAGCATCAGCGGTAGCATTAGCAGTTGTTTTCAATTCCGCCATATTATTCAGAAATGAAACGGACGCCTTTGTTTCTGTTAATGTCCATATCCGTGTATTAATGGTATATGGAAAGATTTCCTGTAATACAGGTGTTAAGGAACTGGTTAGGGTTTCACCAAAAGCAGTCTTCATATGATTAGTTTCAATGTGTCCGTCATATCCGACTTTGACATTTATAAATTTTTTGTCTGGATTTTGTGCGATTAAATTTCTAAGGTGAGTAGTCATTGTTTGTGTATATGAAACAAAAAATAATTTTCTTTCTTTTTATTGATTTTATAAATATCTACGACATTAGGATTTCAATTCCCTTAACAAGCACACTTCGTTGAAGAATGGCAAATGTGTAGTGATTGAGATTGTTTCCCGCAGTGGTTGAAGAGAATTCATATCGTCTCTCAGTGTCAAGGCTCAGACCGCTTACCTCATAGCCGTCGGTATCCTTATCGCACAGCGGGCGGTTATTATCAAAGGAATCAACATGAAACCAGTTATAGTGATACACATTTGAATTCAAAATGGCACTCCCCTTTAATTTATTTTTCAAAAGCATATAATCCTAATTCTTCAAAGTATCAACATCAAATTGTTGAAGACGAGTTCCATCAAGGGTTGTGTAGTATGTCTTAATTTTCTTTGAAGCAGTATTTGGGGCTGCAACACCATCAGTTCTATTATCATTATCAAAAGCAGTGTAAGAAGTCTCAGTATTGTTGAAAGCGGAAGTATAAATACGACGAATTCTTTCACCCTGTGAGCGGTTCATCTTTATGACAAAATTTTGCTGTCCTGTTTGAAGATTTTGTTTCCAAGCAATGGGATATTCAATCTTAAAAGGAAAGCCTTCACCAGCGATCTTCTGTTGGACACCAAGAATAACATTAGGATCAGTTTCCACGGCGAGAAATAAATTCAAATCAGAAATAGTAGCACCAACAGCATTTGCTGCAGCACCAGCAGAGATAGCACTAACATCAGTTCCATAGAAGAAAGTACGATTGGTTGCCTCCCACACAATACGCATATCCAAAATTTCATTGAAACCGATCGTCTTATCCAGTTCAAAAATTGTTCCAAATAGCATTCCCAAAGGAAGTTTAACACTGATAACAGGGTCTGCACCATTATTACTACCACCTTCAAAATACTTCGCCTCATCATAATCTACATTAACAAGGTTGTAATTTCCCGCACCGCTTGTAGCAGTCGCGCTGTCGTTAAAACGCCGAGCATTCACACTCGGGACTTTATAGTAAATTTATAGTAATTATTAACTGCTGTTATGAGTGTAGCAGTATCAGCAGCATCGCCAATTGCCTTCTTTTCAGTTCTACTTCCTACAACAATCTTTCCAACATTACACTTTTGAAGCATCGCACCAGAGCCAGTTTTGCCTTCTGTGGCGGTATCATAGTCTCCGTGATTTTCCAAGGCCTTAAATTTTTCAAAACTAATCTCAGGTTTCCAAATCATCTTAGTGTAATTTCCAACATGTTGAAGATTACACAGATACTGCCCGCTTCGGCTACGAAGTTCAATCGTTTTAATCATAGACAGACAATCCATAAAAATACGATTGTATGTATTAGCACCATTGCCTGTTGGTGTGTAAGTAAATCGCAACACAGACCTTGCGAGGTTCAAAGGACGGGTAGGAATTTCAAATGTGCTTTCCAGACCTCCAGCAGTAGTGAGATTCACATTTGCCGACCCTTCATGGCTGGTAAGTTTATTTAATTCATACTTTCCTGACAACAGTTCCTTTGTCTGATGGACTAGTTCTCCTCCGTAATACTATTGGACGGGCATTTTTTGTTTTGTTTTTAAGTGGTGTAAGTTGATTAATACACGAAATATATTTATAGAAAAAAAATAATTAAAATAAATATCAATCACTTGGATTTCAACAAATTGAAAAATGAATTAAATAAACTAAAATAATTAGTTTCACGATAAACCAATAAAGTCATAACGATACCTAAACCATTAAGATTAATTGCTTGGTCGTTTTCGTCCGTCAAATAAAACCTGAATACGTTGTTTGAATTAGCGGACAATGTTTTACCATACTCAGACCCGCTTCCATCATAAATGACAGAACCAAAGGAATTTCGTTGGCTGTGTATATTTCTTGTAGCACATGATTATCACCTTCATTCACCAAATCCGATTGAAGATACAAAGTTTTTTCACCAGTTAAAATAATTACATTTTGCGATTTAATAAAATCATTAGCAAAGAAATATGTTGAATTTCTATCAAAACCCATTACCTCGTGAATACGTGTATCAGCATCAAATATAAACCGCGGTTGAATACCTCCGTTATTTGAAACACTGAATGTTAATTTTCCATCCTCCGCTTCTGTGTTTGTATTGTTGCTTGAGACAACATAAGTATAGTCATTCGGACTTTCTGCCGTCAGTATCTCAGACAACTTATTTTTTAAATTGTTCATTGTGTAGTTTCCCTCAGGTATTGTAATTAAAGCCTCATACCCGTCTTCGGATAATGTAAAAGTATTATATGGCGAAGCCACAGAGTAATACGATTTCGGCACATAAATATGAAGAATTTTACAATGTGTGGGATTGTCTAGCCCCTTCATATTGACTTCGTGTGTAAAGTCGCTGTCTGTTCCCGTTATTCTATTTTTACTATTTATGTAATAGATACCAGAACTTCTTCCTCCCTTAGAGTCCATTGATATTTTAGAATTGCGTTTCGTGCTCCGCACTCTCGCTATGGATTCAACTTGTTGAATCTATATTCTAAACATCGTTTTTTTCTTTTTCAAAAAAATTAATGCTTATTGTAATCCTTAAAAGTGCGTAGCCCCCGATGTTTGTTGAAGACGAAGTCTGAAACAAATATCAAATGTATGTATCAAAATTACCATAACCATTCTGTGCTTTTAATTTTTCTGCTTCTTCTTCTTTTAGGTCTGTGAAACCACTGGCAAATTTGAATTTAATACCTTTTGCTCGCTCCATTAAAAACCTCATACTATGCCAACCACATGTGTCTGATGTGTCTGATTGTTGTTTTACTTGATTGACCTTCATTAATAAATAACTATCGGGGTGGCTTTGGTCAATTAGTCTTTTCATTTGTTGTTGAAAGTCTTCCGTCGGCTCGTAAAGTGCTAAAGGGTCATACACTTCAACACTCCTGTCTTTATCCAGAATTACCCATATAGCAATCCAATGAGACCCCGCTTGTTTGTGATTGTCCAAATTCATAATAAATCCGTATCGCTTTCTTTTTCTGGATTTAGTTTGTAAATTTCATCACTGGCCATCGCTCCGAGATACCATCCATATTTTTTCATTATGTCGTCTATTTCATAAGTCATTAGTCCCCGCCCCTCTCCAGTTTGTTCGTCTGGCTGTTGCTGTCCAAAGGACGCATCACCAACTTCGTTGGTGCGCTCCTCTTGCTGTGGCTCAGGCTGTGGCTCCTCTGGCTGTGGTTGCTGTGGCGTCTCCGCGACGCTCGGGGGTATGGTTGTCCTCTGGCAGTGGTTGCTGTGGCGTCTCCGCGACGCTCGTGGGTATGGTAGGGGTTGAAACCCCCTCCAGTTGCTGTTCATTTCTATATTTATTTATAAGAGCATTAACATAATCTTTTTTTCTCATTGAATGAACCCATTCTTTTCGTGATAAATACTTTTTAATGTTTTTTACGGAAAACACTTTATTAATCAAATCTTCTAAACCAGTTCCCGTTTGTAATCCCAAATATTCTGCGAGTTTCTTTTTTACTTCGTCCTTATTTTGTCCAACATCTATTTTATGTTCTACAATTTTGTCTATTATCCATGATGCCCTTTGGTTCCAACCTTTAACATCGTGGCCTTCATTTTTAAGTTTTTCCCTTAGTGCTTCACCAAGAATTTTAATAGTCAGTTTTTTTTCAACATTACTATTTGACAATCCATTCTTCAACATTAATCTGTATTTAGCCTCCTCTAGTTTGTTTCCTATATTTTTATTTAATGCTTCTTGTGCTCCTAGCGATTTTTTCATTTGATCTATTGTCAGTTTTTGTTCTTGAAATTGTTTTATACTTTCTGCTATACTTTGTATTTTGCTAGGAACCCAATTATCTATATCTGCTTGAGTAAAAACTCCAGAATTTATGATTAATTTTTTATAGTCTTCAAATTCTTTATTTGGCTTAACTTTTGCCTCTGGCTGTGCCTGTTGTTCTTGTGGTTGCCCCTGCTGTGGTGGCATAATATATTGATATTGTGGTGGCGGTGGTAATGCCTGTATCCTATTTTGTCTATCTTCTTCATATTTTACATCATCTATGAGTTTTTGCTCCCTTCTTAGTTCTCTGGCTTGTTGTGGCGTCTCCAGTTTGTTCGTCTGGCGCGCCGAGCTGGGTGGTGAGCACTGTGCTAGTCAGAAAACAGGAAGGACAGTGAGCAAAAAAGACGTCACGACTTCCCCCTCTTCCCCAGACACGACCGGTGCACAGCACGTGCAGAAAAAGCAAAAAAAGGCACATCTTGTAGATTGCTTTTTTGGATCCTTTTTATTCAGAATAATTAAACGAGTCTCTTTGCAAATTTCTTCTCAGGTCACAAAAATAACACCTACTAATCATCGCGGTTCTGAGCACCAAAGAAAAGAGCTACAAAAAGCTGCCTAGGCTCAGGCGGGACAAGCCAGTCGGCACAGTGCACACACACGTCGGTCTGCACGAACGCCAGGCGCAGTCCATCTCCGCCGTGCCGGCTTTTGCTGTAAAGGAAGGCCAAGCGGGGCTTTTTCCCGGCATCGCCCTCTGCTGCCCTTTCCTCGCCGACCACAGAGTAAAGACGCGCCACGCACTAAAGCTCAACGGTCTTACACTTGGCGCTGAGCACTAAGAGAGGGAGAGGGGGAGAGGCAGGGGAGCACTAATTGTCGCACCCCTCCCCGTTGGAGAACAGGGAGCGGGAGAGGGAAGGGGCGGGGGAGGGCGCGCCAAGAAATTGTAAAATTTTTATTAAAGTTCGACAAAGTTTTTACACTTAGCGCTGAGAACTAGGAAAGGGAGAAGGAAGGAGTGGAAGCAAGATCTTTCTTTGCCTCCCAATGATTCTGAGAACGGGGAGCGGAAGAGGACAAGGGCAGTGGAGGAGAGCGCCCCTGCCCCTACAAAGTCGGGTCAGAGAAATGGGGGGGGGGGGGGCGCCTCATCTAAGAATAGAGAGCGGGAAATGAATGAGGGAGAGGGAGAGAGGGCGCGCCAAGAAAGTGCGAAAAAGAATACGCTGAATTAAAGCTCGACGGTCTTACACTTGGCACTGAGAACTGAGAGAGTAAGAGGGAAGAGGAAGGGGAGGGAAAGAGCACGAATTATCTTAGTCTCCCCCTACCGTCTGAGAATAGGGAGCAGGAGAGAGACGGGAGGGGGGGGCTAAGACAATTTGTGCTTTTCCCCCTCCCCCACCTCTTCCCTCTCCCGCTCCTAGTTTTCAGTGTCAGGTGTAAGACCGCCGAGCCTTAAAAAAAAAATTTGCACTTTCTTGACGCACCCTCACTCGTCTCCCCCTCCCTCCTTTAAATTTGTCATGCGCCTCCCCTCCCCTCTACCCTCCCCCCTTTGTGGGCAGGGAGCGGGGAGGGTCAGAGAAAGTCAAGAAAGTACCAGAAAAATGTATTTTAGAAAGTCTTGACAAGGGAGGAAACAAGGGGGGGGGGGGGCGCCCGGCGTTGGGGTGTGTGTGGGGGGGAGGGGGGGCTTAGTTGAAGCGTTTCATTTTTTTTTTTGTAGTTTCTCCCCCCTTGCCCTTCCCCTGTTCTTTGAGCCCCCCTGGCTCAGGGGGAAGAAAAGAGAAAAGGGGAGGGGGGGGGGCGCCCCCCCCCAATCTGTGGGCTCCCAAAAAAAATTTCACTCATTTTTGCTCCCCTTCAGCCCGCGCCGGCGGGCTGGCTTTGTCGAGTTTTGATTCAGCGTGATTTCGCACATTCTTTGGCGCCTCCTTTCCCCCTGCCACTTCTCTCGCCAGCTCCCAGTTCTCTCCTAGTTCTCAGCTCTCCCTCTCGTAGTGTTCGGTTCCAAGTGTAAGACTGTCGAGTTTTTATTAAAAAAATCACACTTTCCTGGCGCCTCCCACCCTGCTCCTTGTGAAGTGGGTTGTGTGATATGGTCAAATCTTGGGAGCGATATAGCTAAAAAAGGCACGTTCCACCAGAAAAGCCTGGAAGCCGGGGTAACATATGTTTTCCCGTGGAAAAACGCGCGCCGAAGTTTTTTTTGTTGTGCAAAGGACAAGTCTTGCGCACTCCCTCCCCCTTCGGAGGGAGCGAGAAGATAAGGGGGAGGGGAAAGAGAACGGGGGCGCCCCTCTCACCGCTGCTCCTTCTTCTCGGACGGACGCACAAGGAAGGAAGGGGTGTGTTGCTAGTTCTTAGACAAGTGCATGGATTGGGGGGCCCGGCAGGCTCTCCCCCGCACCACTCTCTCCTAGTAGCTCTCGGGGGGGGGGGGGGGAGTTTTGCTCATTCCGTCTTCTTCGCACCCTCTCTCCCTTTCCCTTCTCGTCTGCTTCTCCCTCTCTCTCCTCCCATTCCCTCGGGTACCAAAGCCTAAGACTGTCGAATTTTAATTCAGCGTAGATTGTACTTTTTCAGCGCGCCCCTCACCCTCCCCTCTGTCGAGACACCTAAAAGACGCGGCCCCCTCCCCTGGCGACAGGCTGATCCAAATCAGTTCGGGTGCAAAGCGTCTAGGCATGGTGTTCGCGTCGGGTAGGGTATAAGTGTACAGGAAACTTTTAACTTCATCCAGGATATGAGGCCCAGGCGGCAGTTCCAATGGAATTTCTTTCCAGCTTGCATTTCTTGCTGGGGCACGGCGCGTCTACTACGAGATTGCGCTGCTTCACACTTTCCTTAAATAAGTTTCTTATATCCATGCTGACAAAAAAAAATAACGACGAAGTAATAGGAAGCGCCGCTCGTCTGTGCCTTAAAAGAGAGCTTACTTTTTTGTTTTGAAAAGAGATTTTCTGTACAATTGAGGGGGTGCGCAGAAAGAGAAAAGGAGGAAGCTCCCTCCCTTCTCTTCCTCGTACACCTTAAGCTCGACGGAGCGCGATCCGAACTTGTCTTGTGCTTTCCCTCCTCTCTACTTCCCCTTGTTCCCCGCTATCCACCCCCCTTCCTTCGTCCCTCCTCAGAGCGCGTGCAAACACGTCCCAAAAAAATTATTTTTCTACTTGTCATACTCCCGCAGATATTTCCGCAGATCTTGCATAGGGAAGAGGCAGGGGCGCGCTAAGAACATACCAAAAAGAATCACGCAAAAACAGAAATCTCTTACCAAGTTTTATTATTGGCACTGAGAGCAGGGAGCGGGAGAGGGAAAGGGCAGGGGGGAGGGGGCCGCGCCAAGAAAACGTAATTTACGCTGAATTAAAGCTCGACAAGGCATTGCACTTGACACTTGCAACGGCACTTTCAGGCTGCCGCAGCATCCGGCCCACTCGACGGTCCTACACTTGAACACTGAAAACTAGGAGCGGAGGACCGTGCTCCAGCACGACCCTGCGCGAATGGTACTGCCCCGTGGTCAATGTGCTAGGAGGACAAGAGCCCCGGCCGGCCCCGACGGCGTCCTGTCCGTGCCATAGCTCGGCCACTGTGCGCAGGGTCAGAAAAATATGAACAGAGGGGAGGCCGACCTGTGGAGGCGTTGCATGTATTTATTTCTTTTGCAGCTTCTGCGACCTTCCCCTCCCCCTCCCCCCTGCTCCTTGAGCCTCCGGAACGGCCCCAGCTAAATTTAGCGCCGAATTGTGCCGTCCGGAGGTAGGGTGCGTGATACGGTCCAGCCGGGCAGTACGTCTTAGCTTTCCTGGGGAAACAGCCGTAAGTGTCAATTTGGCACCAAAATCTACTTGCGCAAAAAGAAAATCCCACACAGACGCCCCAACGCAGCCGTGAGGAAGACGTCCTCCCCCTTCCCTCTCACTCTCGTCGCCCCTCTCACCTTCGTCGCCCCTCTCACCTTCGTCGCCCCTCTCATCTTTGTCGCCCCGCTCTTCTTTGCTCTGCACCTCCCTGCCTCTAGGGAAGGTGAGAGGGCCGAAAAACATTTTCGTGCGAGTAAAAGGCCTGCGGGTTTCTCCCCGCGGGAAAACGTCCGATTTCTCTGCTAGCCTCCGGAACGGCCCCAGCTAAATTTGGCGCCAAATTGTGCCGTCCGAAGGTAGGGTGCGTGATACGTTTGAAAAAGGCAATACGTCTTAGCCTTCCCGGGGAAACAGCCGTAAGCGCCAATTTGGCGCCAAAATCTACTTGCGCAAAAAGAAAATCACACACAGACGCTCGGCTGGGCCGCCGTGAGGAAGACGTCCTCCCCCTCCCTCTCACTCTCGTCGCCACTCTCACCTTCGTCGCCCCTCTCACCTTTGTCCTCTGCTTATTCCTCCCCCCCTCCCCTCGTCCCTCCTCAGAGCGCGTGCAAAAGCGTTCCAAAAAAATTTGTTGCTTTCCACTTTTCATATTCCCGCAGATATTTCCGCATATCCTTGCAGAGTGGAGAGGCAGGGAAGGAGGAGCAGGGGCGCGCCAAGAAAATGTAATTTACGCTGAATTAAAGCTCAAAGGTGCGAGGCGGCGCACTTTCTGAACAAGAAAGCATGACCCCCCGCGGGCCTTCAGCCCACGCCGGCAGGTTGTCCACGAGAAGAGAAGACCAGGGAGAAAAAGTTCAGGCCCGCGCAGCCTCCTCCAGAGCCCCCACTCAAGACACTCACGTGCCGGGGGGCATGCCCCCCGTGTCCCCCCTTATGCCTGTCCAGCCCGCGCCAGCGGGGTGGCACGGGCGCGACATGAACGCCAGCCGCAGCATCCTCTTGAGACTGCTGCAGCCCGCTGGCGCAAGCTTAACGGGGGGCTCGGGGGGCTTTGCCCCCCGCTCTGAGGAGAGGGAGGGGATGTGCCACGTGCTGCCCTTTCTCCTTTCCAGCTGCCTGCCGCTCTCTGGAGGGGGTTCAACTCCTCAAGCTTTCAATCCGATCCGATGTCTGATTCGTGATAGACGGCGAGACTTTCACAGCGCCAGGAAACTGCAAAAAAAAAAGTTTTTTAATTAAAACTCTGTAAAAATATTAAACTTGACACTGAGAACTAAGAGGTCGAGCGAAGAGGCAAGGCGAGAACACAAATTTTCTTTAGCCCCTGGCCTCTTCCGAGGGGAAAGGTACCCGAAAAAAACTTTTGGATGGGTGGAGCACAATTCTGGCGCACGTCCAGAGACATTCCCGCCGGCGCAGTGGGCGAGGGTTGAGCAGGGCTCCCGCACACCAGTCGTGAGCAAAAAGGTAGTATTGCCTGCCCTGTCCGGGAATAGCGCACGATTTAACGCAAAAACGGAATGGCCGGCCCAGTTCAAAATAGCGACCCGCCCAAAATGAGGTTTGTTTTCCGGGAAGAGAAAAATGCGCCAAGGAATTGTTTGATGCGCTAAGTTAGGCAGGCCTGTCCAGGGGGGCGGGGGGAAAAGGGAGGGGGGAACGGGGGAGGGGAGAACCGAGGGGGGGGAAAGAGGAGAAGGGGCGCCCCCGCCCCTCCTCCCCACTTCTCCTCCCCCTCTCTCTCCGCACCTTCCCCCCTCCCCCCTTTGCCCCCCCCCCCTCCCTTCCTCCTCCGGCCCCCGGCCTTTCCCGAGGGGAAGTTTGCCCGAAAAAAAAATCTTGATGGGGGGGGGGGGGGGGTGCCCGACCCTTGACTGTGTCGGAGCTATGGCTCGGCCACCGTGCGCAAGGTCAGAAAAATATGAAAAATTTGAAATCAGGAAAAAAAATTTTGTTTTGCTCGACAACCAAATAAACAGACGGGCAAGGGAGGAAGGGAGGGGGAAAGGGGGGCAGGAGCGCCTCCTTGGCTGCCTGCGTCGTCGTCGTTGCGCCCCCCGTCGCATTCCTCCTCCTCCTCCTCCTCCTCCTCCTCCACCTCCACCACCACGGAATCAACCTGCGCCAACAAAAGCCGGTTCTCGTACCATAATCACAGCGGGTCCAGGCGGCCGACCCCGAGGGCAAACATGGCCATCTTGATCGCATGCGTAGGCAGCGAGACGCCCCCACCTCCGCCCCGCGTACCTTGAACCCGCAGAGAGCATAGCCTTTCACACTGCTCCCACGTTGTATGCCTCCGCCTTGGGCCAGCGGCTTCTGGAACAAATTCTGCGTTTTCTCTCTCTCTCTCTCTCTCTCTCTCTCTCTCTTTCTCTCTTTCTTTCTTTCTTTTTCCTTGCGTGAAGTTTGTCTCCACCCATCAAAAAGTTTGTTGGCACCCCACCTGTAAAAGAGGTTAAGGAGAAGGACGGGCGAGCCATTGCGTGCGGGGCCGAGCGCGAAAAAAGGTTTTTTTAATAACCACTAAAGAAAGGAGGCCACGTGGGACAATAGTGCCCGGCCGAGCTAGGGCTGGCTGACGTGCAACGAGCCCTTTTCCCGCAGTGCTTCTCGGCAGGCGGGTTCCAGGATTTCTCTGTGTTCTTCGAAGTAGACGTTCACTAGGCGCGCTGCTCCTGCCACCAACCTCTCGGTCTGGGGCGGCTTTTGCCCTGGGTAGCGCGCGCGAAACTTGGCAGCCGCCATCTTGCCCGCCTTGATCAGAATCGCCGCCCTCTGGGCGCCCGTGGGCTTGGGCGACGCGGCCAGCTGCAAAAACACGTCCGTCATGGCCAGCTCCCGCCGAGGTACGGCCTGCTCGGTCGTAGTGAGGGCGGCAGAGGCGGTGAGGGCGGGCACGTTGCTAGTACTGCGCATAGTTTGTACAGCTTGCCGTGCACTGTTGCGTGCCTCGTCCTCGATAAACAATCTGTCCCTGTCGTCTAGCTTGATGTTGAGGGCTTCCAGCACGCCCTTGTAAACGTCCACGGGCGACACAAACTCCGCGATACACAGCCTCTTGCGCGCGTCCAACACCGCCAGCCGCTGTTCGATGAGCTCGAGCTCCTGGCTGGGCTCCACGCGACATTTCTTCGCGGGCGGTTCTGAGAGGGCACCAAGCACTTCCTGCCTAGTCTCCTCTGATAACTGATCGCGCCGGGGGGCATGCCCCCCGCGCCCCCCTTTGTCTCCATTCCAGCCCGCGCCAGCGGGGTGGCACTAGCGCCAACACTTGCAGGAGCTTGTCGAAGGGCAGACAGTCGATCGTTCTCCCCAGGCGACCATCGCTCCGTGCAAACTTGATTTTCTTGAGCGATTGTTGTACCCCCAGCGCCTGTAGCTGGGGTTGGAGACGATGATAGATGTTTTGCGCGTCTACGCCAGAGCATCCCTTGAAGGCGACGATAGCATCTGTGACAGAAAAAGCGCCACCCTTTTGCCTCTTGATTAATTTACCAAATTCTGCCTCTTGCAAGGTCATAAGTAACGGGTTTGACTCGATAGCCTCGTTAGTAGTGACCGCAGTGGTCGGGCTCTGTTGACCATTACTTCCAGACAGTTCCATCATCATCATCATCCGGGGAAGGGGGGCGGGAGGTCGAGATATGCAAACGCCTGTAAGAAAAGGCATACCATCGTTACTGGTGCAAGCATGTTTTCTGCTTAAACTTAGCTATTGTAAACCACACAAAATTTCATAAACCGGTTTTTGCGTGAAATTTGGCGAAATATGAAGGGCGGTATCTTGATATTTCACCAAATTTTCACGGGTCTAAGCGCTCGTGCCTTGCGTGTAATTTCGCTAACCGGTTTTTGCGTGAAATTTGGCGAAATATGAAGGGCGATATTTTGATATTTCACCAAATTTTCACGGGTCTAAGCGCTCGTGCCTTGCGTGAAATTTCGCTAGCCGGTTTTTGCGTGAAATTTTCTGCGGCTCTGGTTGTCCATCTGATGATAATCTTAGCTCGCTTTTTTTGCCACGCCTTTTAGAATCTGAGGACCCGCCTCTCTGTTTGCTTTTTAGGAAACAGGGAGAGGGAAGAAACAAGAAAGGGAGCGAGAGGGGGAAGGGAAGGAAGGGAGGAAGGAGAGGGGAAGGAGGAGGGAGAGCGAATAAAGAGGGGAAGGGGAGAATCTCCACTAAGCCCCTCCCTCTCCCAGATTTCTCTATCAAGTGTAAGGCTTTGTCGGAGATTTTCGATTGAATTAAATCTTTTTTGTACTTTCTTGGCGCGCTACCTTTTGTCCCGGGAAATACGTGCACACGCACATTTGGCAACAAATTTTGCTCCCATACCACCAAAAAAGTGCAAAAAAATTGTTTAATAAAAATCATACGAAATCTTAGGCAGGAGACAGACCCACCTCTGATTCGCTTCCTCGGGCAGCGTTGGCTTCCATAATGGCGGTCATCACCTTGCTAAACTTGACATTAAGTCCTTCTTGTTGTATCAAATTCAGGGCGCGACGTGCGTTGTTGCGCGTCTCGGCTTCACAGTACACGACATCTTGCATGTCAAGACGGACACCTGCACTTACTAAAGTCTGCTTGTACAAGCTGATGGCCATTTGGTACACGTCGAATAATGCTTTTTGGTTGGCTTCTATGATCTGGCACGCGACTCTTATTTGCCTAGATTCTGCCTCCCAATCGGATTGCAGGCGTTGGATCTCGGCTTCGGCGCGTTTTTGATCTGTCTCGATCTCTTCTTCGTAAACAGCACGTTGAGCATATGCTAGCCGGTTCTTTGCCTCTAGGAGTTTTACTTCGCGTTCTATCTTGTCCGAAATCACGCAGCGGCGCTTGGCTTGGGGTTCCTGTCCCGGCCCACACCGCCGCGGCGAAACCTCGCTTCCGACTCTTTGCCGGCGAGTCTGCACTGCCATGTTGGCCTGCGATCGGGTTAACATATTTTCTGTAAAAAAATGCAAAGCTCGTTCTATTTTTGTAGCAGAATGTGGCTGTAGGGGGGGGGCACCCGCCCCCCTTTGCTTTAAATTTATCTTGTGCCTCCCCTCCCCTCTCCCTCAGTGCCAAGATTAAAACTTTGTCAAGGATTTTTTTATTCAAAAAGCCTCGGCAAGGGAGAAGGGGGGGGCGCCTGGCATTTAAGAGGGGGGGCTTAGTTGAGGCGTTTCATTTTTTTGGTAGCTTCTGCGCTCTCTTCCTCCCCCCTTGCCATTCGCCACAAGGTCGTGCTGGAGCAAGGTGCTTCGCTCCTAGCTTTCAGCGCCAAGTGTAAGACCGTCGAGCTTTAATTCAGCGTATTTTACATTTTCTTGGCGCTGCCCCTTCCCATTGCCACCCCCGACAATTCGTGCTTCCTCCTTCCCTGCCTCTTCCCTCTGCAAGATCTGCTCTGCGAAAATATCTGCGGGAATATGAAAAGTGGAAAAGATTTTTTTTTTGGAACGCGTTTGCACGCGCAAACAAGGTTCTGACCTTGCGCACGGTGGCCGAGCCATGACACGGACAGGACGCCGTCGGGGTAAGTGAAGGGCTCTTGTTCTCCTAGCACATTGACCACCGCCCATCCATTCACCGCAGGGTCGTGCTGGGGCACGGTGCCAGCAGCTAGTTTTCAATGCCCAAGTGTAAGACCGTCGAGCTTTAATTCAGCGTATTCTTTTTCGTACTCTCTTGGCGCGCGAGCAGAGCACAAACGGTGCCGGCCAGGGTTCTAACATAGGCTACCGCAGATACATGAAGTGGCCGGATGCTGCGGCAGCCTGAGGGTGCCGTTGCAAGTGTCAAGAGTAAGACTTTGTCGAGCTTTAATTCAGCGTAAATTACATTTTCTTGGCGCAGCTCCCCCCCCCCCCCCCTGCCCTTTCCCTCTCCCGCTCACTGTTCTCAGTGCCAATATTAAAGCTTTTGTCAGGGATTTCTTTTTTTGCGTCATTCTTTTTTGTACAGTTCTTAGCGCGCCCCTGCTCCTCCCCTTCCCACTGCCACTCCCGACAATTCGTGCTTCCTCCTTCCCTGCTTCTTCCCTCTGCAAGATCTGCAGAAATAGGAAAAATATGAAAAGTGAAAAAGAAAATTTTTTTGGAACGCGTTTGCACGCGCAAACAAGGGACGAGGGGAGGGGGGGGGGGGGAGGAAAGGAGCATTTCCCCTCCCTTTCTCCCTGCCCTTTGTCTTCCCCCCTTCCTCTTCCCCCCCCCCCCCCCCTTCTTTCCCCTCGTCTGTTCCCTTTGTTATCGGGCAAAAAAAAATTTTTTTTCCTCTTTTCATATTTTCTGACCTTGCGCACGGTGGCCGAGCCATGGCACGGACAGGACGCCATCGGGGTAGTGAGGCCTTTGTCCTCCTAGCACATAAACCACCGCTCATTCATTCGCCACAGGGTCGTGCTGGAGCACGGTGCCCCGCTCCTAGTTTTCAGTGCCCAAGTGTAAGACCGTCGAGCTTTAATTCAGCGCATTCTTTTTTGCACTCTCTTGGCGCCCCCCCCCTACCCCCTTCCCTCTCCCTCTTCTAGTTCTCAGTGTCAAGATTAAAATTTTGTCAGTGATTTTGTTTTGCTAATTTTTTCTTGTTTGTGCGATCTTAGCGCGCCCCTACCCCTCCCCCCTTCCCTCTCCCGCTCCCGATTCCGATTCAGACGGGGAAGGGGGGGGGGGGGGCCAAAGACAGATCGTGCTTGGAAAAAGGGAAAAAAATTTTGCTCGACAACAAAAAAATAGACGGGCAAGGGGAGGGGGCGGAGAAGGGCAAGGGGGCAGAATTGCAACGAAACTAAGAAGATTCCATTGAGCCCATGGCAGGGGGCACCCCCCCCCTGTATCCTTAGATCCTTTCTGCCACCCTCCCCTCTTCCCTCCCCTGAGCCCAGGGGACTCAAAGGAGCAGGGGGAGGGAAAGGGCGCAGAAGCTGCAAAAGAAATAAATGCATGCAACGCCTCCACTAATCCCCCCCCCCCCCATGCCGGGCGCCCTCCCCAATTCCCTATTACTGACGGGGGGTGAGGGGGGGGGGGAAATAGATTGATCCTCCCCCGGCCCCTTCCTCTATTAGTTTTCAGTGCCAAGATTACAACTTTGTCATGGATTTTTTTAATTCTTTTTTTACATTCTTAGCGCCCCCCCCCCCTCCTCCTCCCGCTCCCGATTCTCAAACAGTGCGAGGGGACGAGGGGGTGAAGCACCCCGCCCCCTTCTTCTCCCCCTTCCTCCTCCTCCCCCTCCCTCCTTCTTTCCCCCGTCCTTTCCCTTTGTTGTCGGGCAAAAAAAAATTTTTTTTCCTCTTTTCATATATTTTGTGACCTTGCGCACGGTGGCCGAGCCATGGCACGGACAAGACGCCGTCGGGGTTGCGAGGCTTTTGTCCTCCTGGCACTTTGACGACTGCCCATCCATCCGCCGCAGGGTCGTGCTGGAGCACGGTGCGCAAGATCTGCGGAAATAGGAAAAATATGAAAAGTGGAAAAGAAAATTTTTTCGGAACGCGTTTGCACGCGCAAATAAGGGGGGGGGGGAGAGCACACCCCGCCCCTACCTGTACACGTTCTCAGACGGGGGGCAAGACAGATCGTGCTTGATTCTCCCCCCCCCCCCCCCCCCGCTCCTTCCCTCTCCCTCTCTTAGTTCTCAGTCCCAAGATTAAAATTTTGTCAGTAATTTTTTATTAATTTTTCTTGTACATTCTTAGCGCGCCCTGTCTCTTCTTTTCTCCCCTCTACCCCCCCCCTGCTCCCTGGCTCAGGGGGGGGAGGGAGTAGAGGGGAAGGGCGCAGAAGCTGCAACAGAAATAAATACATGCAACGCCTCCACTAATCCCCCCCTCCCATGCCGGACGCTTTCTCCCTTTCCTCTTACCGATGGGGGGGGGAGGATGGAAAGACAGATTGATCCTCCCCGGCCCCTTCCTCTCTTAGTTTTCAGTGCCAAAAATTAAAACTTTGTCAAGGATTTCTTTTTCCGCGTGATTTTTTTTACACCGGCGAAGCGCGCCCCCCCCCCCCCCCCTCCCTCTTTTCATATTTTTCTGACCTTGCGCACGGTCGCCGAGCTATGGCACGGACAGGACGCCGTCGAGCTTTAATTCAGCGTATTCTTTTTCGTACTCTCCTGGCGCGCAAGCAGAGCACAGACGGTGCCGGCCAGGGTTCTAACATAGGCTACCGCAGAAGCATGAAGTGGGCCGGATGCTGCGGCAGTCTGAGGGTGCCGTTGCAAGTGTCAAGTGTAACGCCCTGTCGAGCTTTAATAACAAAAAATGCATACATTCTTAGCGCGCCCCCACTCCTCCCCCTTTCTTGTTTTACTCCTCCTCGGGGGGAGGGGGGGGGGGATGTGATATGGTCAAATTTTGGAGTGATATAGCTGAAAAAAGGCAGTTATATAAAAAAACCTAGGAGCACTGCCTTTTCCGGTCGTATCATAGTCGTGCCAAACTTAGCGCCAAATGAACGGGCTGCTCCGGTCTCTTTCCGCGGGGTTTTAGCGGTCGTTTTCCCGCGGAAAGAAACGCGCGCCAAAATCTTTTTGTTGTTGCGCAAATGACAAGTCTTGCGCACTTTTTTTTGCCTTCGGAGGGAGGAGGGAGCGGGAAGATAAGGGGGAGGGGGGAGAAAAAGGAGAGCGGGGGAAAAAAGGGGGCGCTCCACTCCCCCCCCCCCCCCCTCCCTCTCTCTTCCCCTTTAAACAAACGAAAGGGGGGGAGGGGGGAAGGGAGGGTTTTCTTCCCCTTCCCTGTCCCCTCTCCCCTCCCTCTTCTCTCTCCCCTCCCTCTCCCCTCTTCCCTCCGTTCCCTCTCCCCGTTTTTCGAGCAGGAGTATTTTTCTCTTTCTCTTTCAATCTTTTTTTTGCACAAAATTTGTCGCCAACTTCGCGTATGTGTACGCCTGGCATGATATAGCCGGAAAAGGCAGTATTGCCAAAAAATCCTGGAGACGCTGCCTTTTTCGGCCATATCACATGCACAGACCGCCAAGCCGCCTTCGCTAAAAGCGCCATGAAGAAGTTCCAAAAAGTGTCGGCAAGGGAGAAGCGCTCTCCCCCTCCCTCCTTGCCATTCTCTTGTTCTTTGAGCCCCCCGGGCTCAAGATTAAAACTTTGTCAGGGATTTTTTATTAATTTTTTCTTGTTTGTGCGATCTTAGCGCGCCCCTGCCCTCCCCCTCTCTTCCTTAGATTTGCCTCTGCTAGTTCTCAGTGCTAAGTGTAAGACCGTCGAGCTTTAATTCAGCGCATTCCTTTTCGCACTTCGTTGGTGCCCCCCCCCCTCTTCTTCTCTCCCTTGTCGAGACTCCGGCTGAAACTACATTTCTTTTGTACATTCATAGCGCACTCTGCCCTTTCCCTTCCTTTTCTCTCTCCTAGTTTTTAGAGCCAAGTGTAAGGCTTTGTCGAGCTCTATCAAAGGAAAAAAATTCATACATTCTTGGCGCCAAATGAACGGGCCGTTGCGGTCTCTTTCCGCGGGGTTACATATGCGTGCAACCGCGGAAAAAAACGCGCGCCAAAACTTTCTGTTGTTGCGCAAATGACAAGTCTTGCGCACTCCCTCCCCCCTTCGGAGGGAGCGGGAAGATAAGAGGGAAGGGGGAGAGAAGGGGGAGGGGGGAGAAAAAGGGGAGCGGGGGGAAAACCCCGGGGAAGAGAACGGGGGCGCCCCTCTCTCTCTCCCCCCTCCTTCTCTCTTTCCATTTAAACAAACGAAAGGGGGAAGGGGGGAGGAGAGGGTTTTCCTCCCTCTTCCCTCTTTCTTCCCTCTTCCCTTCGTTCCCCCTCCCCCTTTTTTTCGGCAAGAGGATTTTTCTCTGTCTCTTTTTCTCTTCTTTTTTATGCACAGAATTTGTCGCCGAATTTGCGTATGTGTGCGCCATCAAGAAAGTACCCAAAAGAAATGTACTTGTTTAGCCGGACACTGAGAACTAACAGAGGAAGAGGGAGAAAGGAAGGAAGCATGGCGAGTGGGGCGCCAAGAACTGCAAAAAAAGTTTTTTTAATTAAAACTCAAAAAAGTCTTACACTTGACACTGAAAACTAAGAGAGGGAGAGGGACGGGGGAGGGGAAGAGGGAGAGCACACATTGTCTTAGTCCACCCCCCCCCCCCCCTTCCAGTCTGACGAGATCCTGCGAGCCAGAGGAAAAGCGTAGCTTCTGATGTGTACTGAAGCTGCTCTTGGCGAGGGTTTGGCCGGCGGCGGGGGGGGGGGGGGGGGGGGGGTGCTAGCTCGAGGGCATGCCCTTCCTAGCAAGCCACCACAAGGCAACCGGCGTCGCCCTGCGCGGCCGCTCGCGTGAAGAAATCCTTGGCCGTGGCGCGGTCCCGTCCTTGCCCTCTGTCTGGCGCCTTGGCTTTGGGCCATACCCGAAATTTGCCAGCGAGAGGAAAAAAGTTAGCTGCCTCTTTTTACCTAGTTCCAGCTTCCTACGCGCAGTGTACCTGATACAATGCACAGCTATTTCGTAACAGACGTTTTTCCGCTAGACAAAGTTCTTGACTACAACATGCTAGATATTGATGGAGGCTGGGCGCTTGCGCCGGCGTTGCATGCATTCTTTTTTTGGGGTAGCTTCTGCACTCTTCCCCTCCCCCCCCCCCCCTCAACACTCACGCACGCGTACGGCGTAGTATTCTCTGCTTGCAACCACGTCGTCGTTTACTTCTTGCAGCGCGTGCAGCATCGCGCAAGCGCCCGCCAGTGAGCGAGGAGGCAGGGGCGCGCTTCGCCGGTGTAAAAAAAAAGTAATAAACATTCCCTGGCAAAGTTTTAATCTTGGCACTGAGAATCGGGAGCGAGAGAAGGCAGCAAAAGACGACGTCGGAATAAAACCCCCGCTTGGCCTTCTTTTACCAGAAAGGCGAGCACGGGCGAAGCTGGACTGAGCCTGACACTACCATCGCTTTGCCCCCCGAGCCCCCCTTTCAGCTCGCGCCCGTGCTGTCCTTTCTCCCTTCCAGCTGCCTGCCGGTCTCTGGAGGGGTTCACCTCTCTAAGATTTCAATCCAATCCGAGAATTAGCTAAGAGACTCCTAACCGTAATGTTCTTTCACAAATCCAGCTATCTTTTGCAAGTAATCAAAATTGTTCACCGCTTGCAGTATTTCAGTTAGCTGTCCTCGAAGGCGCTCAGAAGCCCCGCTGCTCGTGTTCAGGATCGGTTGCATCTTTGTCCGTGCATTATTACACCATTTGGCAGACGTGTCTTTGCTCAAATTCGATAGCACCTCATAGGGTAAATATTTTTTGAGCAAATCTTGATCGACATCTGCCCACGATTTCGGTTTCGGAGCTGACGCAATGTTGTATCCAAATTCTGCTCCCGCTTTGAAAACTGTGTAAGAAGTCATGTGCTTTGAGACACGATTCTGAAGCTCCTGTTCGTTTAGACTACTTGCATCTGGGCAGGGACAAAGATCTTTAAATTTCTTTTTAAGCAACTCCTCTTCTGTCTTTGTCCATTTCCCATCGCTCATTGAAAAGATGCGATCGGGTGCTTTCTTTTTTTTATTACAGAACTGTGTACAGATCGAATTGAAAATCTTGAGAAGGTGAACATCACAGAGACCGGCAGGCAACTAAGAAAGAGAAAGGGGGGAGGGGAAAAATTTCCCCCTCCCCCCTCCCTTTTCCCTCTTTCTCGCTCTCCCTAAGTTAGGGGGCGGAGGGGGAACATTTTCCCGCGCGCCACTTGGCAAAAAAAAAATCACACTCAGATTCACCATGCAATGCTTGTGGGCCCTAAACCAACTTCTTAGTCTTTAGCCCGCTTATATCGGCTGGGAGGAGCAAAAATAAGTCAACTTTTTTTTGAGCCCACAGGGGGGGGGGTGTGAGGGAGCCACCCCTTTCTTTCTTCCCTCCACCTGAGCCCCCTGAGCCCGGGGGGCTCAAAGAACAGGGGGCGGAACCGAAAGAAAACGCAAAGAAATCTATTGCGTGGTCATCCGCACGGAAAAAAGGGGGGGGGGGGAGCACCCCCCCCCCCTACTGGAGCGGCAAGGAGGGGGGGGGGGGGAGCACCCCTCTCCCTTGGACATGTATGCGAAAAGGGTCGGAGGCACAATTCAGGTCACAATTTGCTCGTCGTGTCTTTTGCTTTTTCCCTGTGCGTGCTTAATTTAGTGTGTTTTGATTCTGTCTCTGGTACAGAAAATGCCGCCGCGAATGAAGACTTCATGCATGGCTACAACTGGCACAATGGCGCCCAGGAAGTCTCTGTACAAAGCAGATGCCATGAACACCAAGCGCCAGCGCCCTGAGGCTGCTGGCAAGCAAACCGGCTCGACCAAGAAAGCCAAGACAGCGCCGAAGGTCCAAAAGTTTGCGTTGGTTTTGCGTATGATGAGCCGATCGATGAGCCCTGGTCCAAGCAACGCCAGCAGTGCCGCCAAGTGTACGAAGACATTGCCAGCTCCGAGGAGAAATTGAAGGGGCTTTGCCGGCGGGTTGCGGAGTGCAAGGAGGACGAGCTCCGTGCCTTGAATTCGACGCTGCTGCAGGCTTTGGTGGGCGCGAGTTCCATAGCAGAGTCTCACAGATTAGCCATGCAAACAATTACAGAAATTGGATGCGAAAGTTGCTGCTACTATCCCTGCGACAAGTGTGGCGAGCTCAACCATTGCGAGGATGCGCACAAATGCGTCTGCGGCTTGGGTGGTGCGTCGGATGAGTAGACTCTGGCGCTGAGAATTGTATACAAGTAAATAAGTCAAGCTTTTATTAAAGAAAACGTTTCTCTTTTTTCAGCGTCTGTCCGTGCCATGGCTCGGCCATCATCGTGCGCAAGGTCAGAATAGTATGAAAAGAGAAAAAAATTTCTTTTGGTCTGACAACAAAGGAAACAGACGGGGGATAAGGAAGGGGGAAAGAAAGGGACGGGATGTGTATTCCCCCGCTCCCCCCTCGTCCCTCTGTTCCCTTTGTCCCCTGCTATCCCCCCCCCCTCGTCCCTCTTCAGAGCGCGTGCAAACGCGTTCCGAATTTTTTTTCCACTTTTCATATTCCCGCAGATATTTCCGCAGATCTTGCAGAGGGAAGAGGCAGGGGCGCGCTTTGCCGGTGTACCAAAAAGAATCACGCAAAAACAGAAATCCCTGACAAAGTTTTATTATTGGCACTGAGAGAACAGGGAGCGGGAGAGGGAAAGGGAGGGGGAGGGGGCCGCGCCAAGAAAACGTAATTTACGCTGAATTAAAGCTCGACAAGGCATTGCACTTGACACTTGCAACTGCACTCTCAGGCTGCCGCAGCATCCGGCCCACTCGACGGTCCTACACTTGAAAAATGAAAACTAGGAGCGGAGGACCGTGCTCCAGCACGACCCTGCGCGAATGGTACTGCCCCCGTGGTCAATGTGCTAGGAGGACAAGAGCCCCCGGCCGGCCCCGACGGCGTCCTGTCCGTGCCATAGCTCGGCCACTGTGCGCAGGGTCAGAAAAATATGAACAGAGGGGAGGCCGACCTGTGGAGGCGTTGCATGTATTTATTTCTTTTGCAGCTTCTGCGCCCTTCCCCTCCCCTCCCCCCCCCCCCTGCTCCTTGAGCCTCCGGAACGGCCCCTGCTAAATTTGGCGCCAAATTGTGCCGTCCGGAGGTAGGGTGCGTGATACGGTCCAGCCGGGCAGTACGTCTTAGCCTTCCCGGGGAAACGGCCGTAAGCGCCAATTTGGCGCCAAAATCTACTTGCGCAAAAAGAAAATCACACACAGACGCTCAGCTGGGCCGCCGTGAGGAAGACGTCCTCCCCCTTCCCTCTCACTCTCGTCGCTCCTCTCACCTTTGTCCTCTGCTTATTCCCCCCCTCCCCTCGTTCCTCCTCAGAGCGCGTGCAAACGCGTTCCAAAAAAATTGTTGCTTTCCACTTGTCATATTCCCGCAGATATTTCCGCATATCCTTGCAGAGGGGAGAGGCAGGGAAGGAGGAGCAGGGGCGCGCCAAGAAAATGTAATTTACGCTGAATTAAAGCTCGATGGTGTCCTGTCCGTGCCATAGCTCGGCCACCGTGCGCAAGATCCGCGGGAATATGAAAAGAGGAAAAGAATTTTTTTTTGCCCGACAACAAAAAAAACAGACGAGGGGAAGAAGGGGGGAGGGAGTAGAGGGGAGAGAGGAAGAAGGGTAGGGGCGCGCTTCGCAGGTGTACAAGAAAAATTTAATAAAAAGTTTTACTGACAAGATTTCAATCTTGGCACTGAGAACCATGCGGCAACCTGAGATTTTCAACCCTCAGGCTGCCACAGCAGCATCATCCGGTCCACGTCATGTCGCTGTGGTAGCCTATGTTAGAACCCTGGCCGGCACCGTCTGTGCTCTGCTCGCGCGCCAAGAGAGTACAAAAAAGAATACGCTGAATTAAAGCTCGACGGCCTTACACTTGGGCACTGAAAACTAGAAGCGGAGCACTGCGCTCCAGCACGAACCTGCGGCGGATGGTACTGCCCCGTCGTCAATGTGCCAGGAGGACAAAGGCCTCACTACCCCGACGGCGTCCTGTCCGTGCCGTGGCTCGGCCACCGTGCGTCACAGTGCGTCTCCAAAAACAGGCGTTCCATTTCTAGCGTCCATGGACTTCGGTGCCGGGGATCAGCTGTTTGAAGCTAGTTACACAGGCGCGGGCGTTGTGGCCTGGTACAAGAGAGAACTACACGCTGCGATGACCGACGCAATAGAAAGCATGGCTATTGAGGTCACGCAACAGCAGGCCATCGTTGAACGCTTAGCACAAGAGTTAGCAGCTAATGAAGCTTGGCGCCCGGTCTACAGAAGATACAAACACGCGATTCATGCTGACATCAGATTCTGTAGCAGACTTCGTTCCGAACCGGCAAAAGAGCTTATTGAAACCATTCCGGATTGGATTGAAATCTAGGAAGGCAAACCCCCCCTGAGACCGGCAAGCAGTTGGAAGAGAGAAAGGGCAGCACGCGGCACATCTTCCTCCTGCTCAGAGCGGAGGGGCAGAATTAAGTGAACTTTTTTTGGAGCCCACCAATGGGGGGGGGGGGGGTGGAGTAGAGGGGCGAGAGGGTGGGGGAGGGGAGCACAACCTACCCCCTTCTTCTTCCCTTCTTCTTCCTCCCTCCTTCCCCCTTTCTATGTCCCCTCCCCGTCTGTTCTCTTTGTTGTCAAGCAAAATTTTTTTTTCTTATTTTCATATTTTTCTGACCTTGCGCACGGTAGCCGAGCCATGGCACGGACAGGGCGCAGTCGGGGTGAGTGAGCCCCTTGTCCTGGCACATTGACCATTGGGGGGCAGTACCATCCACCGCAGGGTCGTGCCGGAACACGGTGCTCCACTCCTAGTTTTCAGTGACCCCCAGGTGTAAGGCCATCGAGCTTTGATGCAACGTATTTTTTTTGCACTCTCTTGGCGCGCGAGCAGAGCACAGACGGTGTCGGCTATTCTTTTTTGTACATTTCTTAGCGCGCCCCTGCCCAATTTCTCTTATCTGCGGTCTCCCAAAAAATTCCACTCATTTGTTCTCCCCTTCAGCCCGTGCCGGCGGACTGGCTTTGTCGAGTTTAAATTCAGCGTAATCTTTTTTGCGCTTTCTTAGCGTCAAATGAACGGGTCGCTCCGGTCTCTTTCCGCGGGTTTTAGCGGTGGTTTTCCCGCGGAAAAAAGGCGCGCCAAAATGTTTTTTGTTTGCGCAAATGACAAGTCTTGCGCACTCCCTTTTTCTTCGGAGGGAGCGGGACGATAAGGGGGAAGGGAAGAGAACGGGGGCGCCCCTCTCTCCCCCCTCCCCCCTTCGCTCCGTTCCCCCTTCCCTTTTTTCGAGCAGGATGATTTTTCTTTTTCTCTCTTCTTTTTTTTTACACAAAATTTGTCGCTAAGTTTGCGTATGTATGCGCCTGACATGATATGGCTGAAAAAGGCAGTATTGCCAAAAGGCCAGGAAACGCTGCCTTTTTTGGCCATATCACATGCACTGATCGCCAAGCCGTCATATTTCGCGCTAGAAAAGCCTGGAAGCGCCAATATTAAAACTTTGTAATGTCTGCGCACGAGTCGTCCAGCATACGGTACGTGCCTGGGGGAACCGTAGGCTCCTGAGCTCCGGGAGCTCCGCCAAAAACAAGAGAAGAAAAAAGGAGGAAAGGCCGCAGGAGCAGAAAGACAAACCAGAGAAGAAGGAGACGCCAAGTGTAAGACTGTCGAGTTTTTATTTAAAAAATCGCACTTTCCTGGCGCCTCCCTCTCAGCGTCATGCCACTAACCACAGCAGCATCACCGCGGAGGCCATCTGCCAGTGCATGTACTGAGCGCCCTCATCAGCAGCCGGTGAGGATGGTTATGTCCGCGCTGCTGCTGCAGCGGCACGACCGGCACCCCGGCCACCATGCAGCGCAGTCTTTCCCAAGCCCGCCGCCGCAACACATGCGCCGACACATAGCGGCGCCTCTCGGTGCCATCCGGGGCTAGGCACACGTACACTACCCCGCTCTGCTCGCGGGGCGGCGCCAACGACACTAGTTCGCGGTTGAGCGGGTCACCCTTTTTTTTCTTGATGAAGGGCATGTACGCGTTCAGGCGTCGGTGTTGAGTCGCGAACAAGGAGCCCTCCCGGCACAGCCGGCCATGCTCGCTCTTCCAGTGTGCCTTCTGGCACTCTTGGCTACAGTACGTAGCATAGAGACAACGAGCACACTTGCGGAAGCGTACCTCGGCCGGCGGCGGCTGATTGTGGAGCGGGCAACCCTCTTACCAGGGACGGGGAAGAGCTTGTTCCCCTAGTAGGAAGTAGGACCCTACGATCGTCGACAGCTCGGGAGGCCAGTCGCGGCAAACAGAATGGAGGTGTGGGTGTAGGTAGCGATGGGTGTAGGTAGCGACGAAAGAAGCGGTAGAAGAGCAGCCGGGGTTCAGTCTGTGCCTCCGCCGCACCACCCCCACCAGCCACTGCTCCTGAGCTCCGGGAGCTCCGCCAAAAACAAGAGAAGAAAAAAGGAGGAGAAGACGCGAGCGGGGGAAAAACCCTTGGAAAGAGAACGGGGGCGCCTCTCGCTCTCTCTCCCCTCCATCTTTCTTCCTTCTTCTCTTTCTCTCTCTTCTTTTTTTTGCACTAAATCTGTCGTCAAATTTGCGTATCTGTGCGCCTGGAATGATATGACCAAGAAGGGCAGTATTGCCAGAAAAGCCTGGAAATGCTGCCTTTTCAGCCATATCACATGCACAGACCGCCAAGCCGCCTTCGCTAAAAGCGCCATCAAGAAAATACCACTCCCCTGCCTCTCCTATTTCTCAGTGCTAAGTGTAAGACTTTGTCGAGTTTTAATTTAAAAAAAAACTTTTTTCTTTCATTTTCGTTTTTCTCGCACGGCGAGAGGCCTGGCAGCAGCAGCTTCGTGCCTACTTGTTGCCGCAGCGGCGATGCCACGCAAGCGGCGCCTGTTGCAGCTGACCCTTTTCCTGGTTCCGCCACGTCACGCATCTGCCTGGACAGCATTTCGGAACGGCCCAACTTCGAACGCATCGCGCGGCCGACCTTGGAGGCCCTGCGCCTGTTCGCAAGACCGGGCGCGCTCGGCGCCCAAGAGTTTTCTTTCCACAGCTTCCGGCTCCAATCCTATCTGAGGGGGGGGGGCTTAGTTGAGGCGTTGCATTTTTTTGGTAGCCTCTGCGCTCTCCCCCTCCCCCCTTGCCCTTCCCCTGTTCTTTGAGCCCCCCGGGCTCAGGGGGCTCAAGGGGGAGGGGAGAAAAAAAGGAAAGGGGGGGGGGGCCCCCCCCCCCATCCGTGGGCTCCAAAAAAAAGTGCACTTATTTTTGTTCCCCCTTCAGCCCGCGCCTGCGGGCTGGTTTCTCAGTGCCAAGTGTAAGACAGTCGAGCTTTAATTAAAAAAGATTTGCGTTTTCTTGGCGCGCCCCCTTCCCTTTCCTGCTCCCTGCTCTCAGACGGAGAGGGGGAAAAGACAGATGGTGCTTTCCCCTTCCCCTTGCCCCTTCCCTCTTTTTCTCTTAGTTCTCAGTGCCAATATTAAAACCTTGTCAGGGACTTTTTCTGTTAATTTTTTTTTTGTACATTCTGAGCATGCCCCACACTGCTCCTCTTTTCCTGCCCTGCTCCTCAGAAGGGGGGGGGGGGGGAGAAGGGTTTTCCCCCTCTTCCCCCCCTCTTCCCTCTTCCCTCCGTTTTCCCTCCCCTTTTTTTTTGGACAAGAAGAATTTTCTCATTCTCTTTCTCTCTTCTTTTTTTTACACAAAATTTGTCGCCAAATCTGCGTATGTGTGTGCGCCTGAAATGATATGGCAGAAAAATGCAATATTGCAGGAAAAGCCTGGAAACGCTGCCCTTTCTCTCTCCCAGCAGCAAGGTGCGGTGTAGGCTGCCCGGCTACGTGGCGAGGCTATTCGATCGCCTCAGTGCCAAGATTTAAAAAGAAATTGTCTAGCTTTTAATAAACCAAAAAATCTTTTTCACACGTCCAGTAAATTTAGTTTTCCCGGTGTACGCGCAGAGAGCACGAAGCCTCGTCCGGCCGCAGCCGCACGATCGTGGTCAGCGTGTTCAGGAAGCCGTTTGCGTCGCGGCTGATCTCGACGTCCACAATGACGCCCACGCCCTGGCTGCGCGGAGAGCGCTGCAGGGCCCTGTGCCAGTTCGTCTTCTTAGCCAGATCCGCCGCGCTCAGGACCTCCACCTCGCGTGTCGAATAGCCCAGCTGCTGGGGGACTACGATGTGCACCGCCCCGTCGGCGCCCGCTCGCAGCAGGTATTCTCTGGGCAGCCCGTCTAGTACCTCAAGCGTGATTTCGTGCGCGCTCCTGGGTTGGCTAGGCCGGGAGGTGCACGTCTGTTTATGCTCTGGCCAGTGCTTCTTTTGGCAGGCCCGGCTGCAATAGCGCACGACATAGCACCGAGCACACAAAGGCAGCTGGTGGTCGTGACGACCCGTGTTAGGACAGGGCGGCCAGCCGCACAAATGAGGCATCCGAGCGCAGGCGATATTAGCAGGTGTGAGCGAGAGGGGAAGAGAAAGGAGGAGGGGAGGGAGGAGGAGGGTTTGTCCTCCCTCCTCCCTCTCCCCTCTCCCTTTACTTAGTGCCGAGTCTAAGAGCGTCGAGCTCTAATTCAGCGTATTCTTTTTCACGCATTCTTGGCCCCGGGCTTAGGGTGCGAGGGGAAAGGGGGAGCGCTTTGCCGGTGTACAAAAAAAATTAGTAAAAAAAATCCTTGATCCTCTTCAGTGCCAAAATTAAAATTTTGTCAGGGATTTTTTTTCGCGTGATTTTCTTGTATATTCTTAGCGCGCCCCTACCTCCGCCCCCCTCTCTCTCTCTTTGTTCTCAGTGCCAGAATTAAAACTTTGTCAATTTTTTTAATGCTTGTACATTATTAGCAAAAGAAAATTGTCAGGCTGGTACGGTTCTTTTCTGCCATACTCCTCTATACACAGAGATCGCTACGAGGTATTGCCCGATGGTAATGTGAAGCTGGTCTGGGTGATAACTTGCAATAATGAAGAAGACGAGCCACGAGCAGTAAAGATATTACAAGACAGACAAACAGCCCGTGCAGAAAAAGCAAAAAAAGGCACATCTTGTAGATTGCTTTTTTGGATCCTTTTTTAATCAGAATAATTAAACGAGTCTCTTTGCAAATTTCTTCTCAGGTCACAAAAATAACACCTACTAATCATCGCGGTTCTGAGCACCAAAGAAAAAAGCTACAAAAAGCTGGCTAGGCTCAGGCGGGACAAGCCAGTCGGCACAGTGCACGCACATGTCGGTCTGCACGAACGCCAGGCGCAGTCCATCTCCGCCGTGCCGGCTTTTGCTGTAAAGGAAGGCCAAGCGGGGCTTTTTCCCGGCATCGCCCTCTGCTGCCCTTTCCTCGCCGACCCACAGAGTAAAGACGCGCCACGCCCTACAGCTCAACGGTCTTACACTTGGCGCTGAGCACTAAGAGAGGAAGAGGGGGAGAGGCAGGGGAGCACTAATTGTCGTATCCATCCCCGTCGGAGAACAGGGAGCGGGAGAGGGAAGGGGCGGGGGAGGGCGCGCCAAGAAATTGTAAAATTTTTATTAAAGTTTGACAAGGTTTTTACACTTAGCGCTGAGAACTAGGAGAGGGAGAAGGAAGGAGTGGAAGCACGATCTGTCTTTGCCTCCGAATGATTCTGAGAACGGGGAGCGGAAGAGGACAAGGGCAGTGGAGGAGAGCGCCCCTGCCCCTACAAAGTCGGGTCAGAGAAATGGGGGGGGGGGGGCGCCTCATCTAAGAATAGAGAGCGGGAAATGAATGGGGGAGAGGGAAGAGGTAGGGGAGGGAAAGAGGACGCATTAATATCTTAGTCTCCCCCTACCGTCTGAGAACAGGGAGCAGGAGAGAGACGAGAGGGGGGGGGGGGGCTAAGACAATTTGTGCTTTTCCCCCTCTCCCTCTCTCCTTTAAATTTGTCATGCACCTCCCCTCCCCTCTACCCCCCCCCCTTTTTTGGGCAGGGAGCGGGAAGGGTCAGAGAAAGTCAAGAAAGTACCAGAAAAATGTAATTTAGAAAGTCTTGACAAGGGAGGAAACAAAGGGGGGGGGGGCGCTCGGCGATGGGGTGGGGGGGGGGGGCTTAGTTGAAGCGTTTCATATATTTTTTTTGTAGTTTCTCTCCCCCTTGCCCTTCCCCTGTTCTTTGAGCCCCCCGGGCTCAGGGGGCTCAGGGGGAAGAAAGAGAAAAGTGGAGGGGGGGGCGCCCCCCCCCCCCCCCCAATCTGTGGGCTCCCAAAAAAAGTTTCACTCATTTTTGCTCCCCTTCAGCCCGCGCCGGCGGGCTGGCTTTGTCGAGTTTTGATTCAGCGTGATTTCGCACATTCTTTGGCGCCTCCTTCCCCCCTGCCACTTCTCTCGCCAGCTCCCAGTTCTCTCCTAGTTCTCAGCTCTCCCTCTCGTAGTTTTCGGTTCCAAGTGTAAGACTGTCGAGTTTTTATTAAAAAAATCACATTTTCCTGGCGCCTCTCTCTCTCTTAGCTCTCAGTGCCAATTGTAAGGCTTTGTCGAGCTCTATCAAGGGAAACAATTCATACATTCCTGGCGCGCCCCGCCCCTCCCCCTTTCCCGCCATGCTCCTTGTGCACGGGGTTGTGTGATATGGTCAAATCTTAGGAGCGATATAGCTAAAAAAGGCACGTTCCACCGGAGAAGCCTAGAAACTGGGGTAACATATGTTTTCCCGCGGAAAAAACGCGCGCCAAAGTTATTTTGTTGTGCAAAGGACAAGTCTTGCACACTCCCTCCCCCTTCGGAGGGAGCGAGAAGATAAGGGGGAGGAAGAGAACGGGGGCGCCCCTCTCTTTCCCCCCTCGTCCTCTTCCCTCCCTCTCCCCTTTTTTCGAGCAGGAGGATTTTTCTCTTTCTCTATCTCTCTTCTTTTTTTCGCACAAGATTTGTCGCCAAATTTGCGTGTGCGCCTGGAAGCGCTGCCTTTTTCAGCCATATCACATGCACAGACCGCCGAGCCGCCTTCGCTAAAAGCGCCATCAAGAAAAGTACCAAAAAATCCGCCAGAACTCGTTCAGCCGGAGTCTCGACAAGGGAGAAGAGGGGGAGGGGGGCTCTGTCTTAACTACAAACTCCGTCTAAGTCACGACGAATGACTTCTCCCATGAGGCGGCGCACTCTCTGGGACAGTTGCCCAAGCCTAAGACTGTCGAATTTTAATTCAGCGTAGATTGTATTTTTTCAGCGCGCCCCTCACTCTCCCCTCTGTCGAGACACCTAAAAGACGCGCCCCCCTCTGGCGACAGGCTGATCCAAACCAGTTCGGGTGCAAAGCGTCTAGGCATGGTGTTCGCGTCGGGTATGGTATAAGTGTACAGGGAAACTTTTAACTTCATCCAGAATATGAGGCCCAGGCGGCAGTTCCAATGGAATTTCTTCCAGCTCGCATTTCTTGCTGGGGCACGGCGCGTCTGCTACGAGATTGCGCTGCTTCACACTTTCCTTAAATAAGTTTCTTATATCCATGCTGACAAAAAAAGAACGACGAGGTAATAGGAAGCGCCGCTAGTTTGTGCCTTAAAAGAGAGCTTACTTTTTTGATTTGAAAAGAGATTTTCTGTACAATTGAGGAGGTGCGCAGAAAGGGAAAAGGAGGAAGCTCCCTCCCTTCTCTTCCTCGTACACCTTAAGCTCGACGGGGCGCGATCCGAACTTGTCTTGTGCCTTCCCTCCTCTCTACTTCCCCTTGTCCCCCGCTATCCACTCCCCTTCCTTCGTCCCTCCTCAGAGCGCGTGCAAACGCGTTCCGAAAAAAATTGTTTTCCACTTTTCATATTCCCGCAGATATTTCCGCATATCCTTGCAGAGGGGAGAGGCAGGGAAGGAGGAGCAGGGGCGCGCCAAGAAAATGTAATTTACGCTGAATTAACCTCTTTCCTCCCCTTCCCTCTGCCTTCCTCCTGCCTCTATCCTCCCCCCGTCCATTTGCTAGCCCCCGGGTGCCAAGCCTAAGACTGTCGAAATTTAATTCAGCGTAGATTGTACGTTTTTAACGCGCCACTTCCCCCTCCCTCTCCCTGCTGCTCCTCCTTCTCGGGTGGGCACACAAGAAAGGAGTGGTGTGTTGCTCGTTCTCAGACAGGTGCATGGATCGAGGGGGTGTGGCATAACCCCCCCTCCTGCCCACTCTCTCCTAGTAGTTCTCGGACGGGGATTTGGCTCGTCCCGTCTCCCTTCCCCTTCCCTCTCTCTTCCGCCTCTCCATCTCTCCTCCGCCTTCCCTCTCACCGCTGCTCCTTCTTCTCAGAAGGACGCACAAGGGGGGGGAGGGGTCTGATGTTCGTTTTCAGACAGGTGCATGGATTGGGGGGCATGAAAACCCTCCCTAGCCCCTCTCTTTCTCTCAGTAGTTCTCGGGCGGGGGTTTAGCTCATTCTTTCTTCCTCCTCCCCTCCCCTCTTCTTCCCTCTGTCTTCCCTCTCTCCTCTTTCTTCCCCCCTCCCTCTTTCCTCCTCTTTCCTCTGCCTTCCCCCCTCCCTTTATCCTCCATCCATCCATTTGCTAGTACCCCCCCCCCCCCGGGTGCCAAGCCTAAGACTGTCGAAATTTAATTCAGCGTAGATTGTACTTTTTCAGCACGCCCCCCCCCCCCTTCTCCCCCTCACACATGTGCCACGGGCTGCCCTTTCTCCCTTCCCAGCTGCCTGCCTGTCTCTGGGGGGGTTCCCCTCCTCAAGATTTCAATCCGATCTGCAAAATGTTGACACCCTCTCCCTCTCTTAGTTCTCAGTGCCAAGATTAAAATTTTGTCAGGGATTTGTTTTCGCGTGATTTTTTCTTGTACACCGGCGAAGCGCGCCCCTACCCTCCCCTCTCTTTCTCTCTCTCAGTGATATGATCAAACCTTGGGAGCGATATAGCTAAAAAAGGCAGTTCTACCGGAAAAACCTGGAAGCACTGCCTTTTCCAGCCCTGCACGAGGCAGAGCTTGTAGCGCGTGGCCTGGGGCAGCAGGAAGCGCGCCCGGGACACATTCCGAGCGCAATGCGCGCTGAGGCAGTTAATGGTTAGTTCGGTTTGGCCCAAGGTCACGAGCAAGCGATTGGAGTGGTGTGGGTTGGCACAGCCCGTCGCGCCGTGCCGGAAGGGGCAGACGGCGGTATTCTTGGTCGTATAGCCCATGTACATGCGATAGCCCGAGACCCAGCAAGGGTCTGGCTGCTGCGAGGCCGCCGGGGTCTGCATCCTGTGCTAGTAAGTTTAGGATGTCTGTTTCTTTTTACTTTTGGTCTGGTGCTGTGCTCTGGAGAGGAGGGTGGGGGGGGGGGGGGGAGTGGGGCGCATCATAAGAAAAAACAGCAACAATGGCTAGCCCCGCCGAAACACAAACTCCCCAGACTCTGGCAGGCACAGCTAGAAAGACCGTGGCGGGGCAGGCGAAACTTAGCAAAGGAAGAGAACGGGGCGCTTCTCTCTCTCCTCTCTTTCTTTCTTCTTTTTTCGGCCACAGCCGCACCAGCTGCGGGGGCCGGAGAACAGGGAGCAGGAGAGGAAAGAGGCAGGGAAGCGCTGGCGTGAAGGGGTGCACGGGGGGGGGGGGGGTGCGAAAACAATGCGGCGGTTGGTTTGCACGAGAGAGAGCGTACACTAAATCAAAAACTGTAAGCAGGTAGCTTTGGAGTAGCACCAACATGATGCTGGGAGACACGCCCCGCAGCCGCCGCGCTTGCGCTCGCGCACGCTCTGTTACGGAACATCGCCCCCCCGGCTCGGGCGTTGCTCCAGGAACAGTCCCCAGCGGACGAAACCTGCGGCGACTGGCCGTGGCTCGTGTCGTCGGGGCACCGCGCGGGGCGCGCCCCGCCGTGGTGCCAGAGGAGACGGCGCTCGGCACGCCCGAGCCGCGCTTCAACTTTGAACAGGTCATCGTGGCCGGCCTGAGCCGGCCACGGCCTGGCAGAAATCCTTCGCGCCTCGCTTGGCAACGACACGGGGGTAGTGTTTGTGGCCGGCGGATTACCGAAAGGACCGCCCGTGCGTACCGGCTTGTCCGAGGCCAGCTTGAACTCTCTACCCGAGCTGCAGGTCACGGGCGCTTTTCTCGCAGCACCCGGGTCGCCCAAGGAGTGCTCCATCTGCCTTCAAGATTTGGTAGCAGGAGAGCTTCTGCGAGGGCTGCCCTGTGCGCACTAGTACCTGCACCAAGCGTGCGTGGACCCCTGGCTGCGAACCAAGGATTCGTGCCCCGTGTGCCGCCTAGTGTTGTCTTAGGCACTTGCCGAGACTACCGTGGAAGGAAAAATGGGGAGCGCCCGGCACGGAGGAAAAAAAAATAAGTGTTAGACTTTGTCGAGCTCTATCAAGGGAAAAAAAATTCGAACTTTCCTGGCGCCTCCCCGCCTCTTCCCTCTCCCTCTCTTAGTTTTCAGTGCCAAGATTAAAATTTTGTCAGTGATTTTTTCTCGCGTGGTTTTTTCTTGTACACCGGCGAAGCGCGCCCCCTTCCCTTCCCTCTCCCATTCAGTTTTCGGTTCCAAGTGTAAGAATCTTGTGAGTGATATAGATGCAAAAGGGCAGTTCTATTGGAAAAACCTGGAAGCACTGCCTTTTCTGGTCGTATCATACAGTCGTGCAAAACTTAGCGCTAAATGAACGGCCCGCTCCGGTCTCTTTCCGCGGGTTTTAGCGGTGGTTTTCCCGCGGGAATGAAGCTGTCAATGAGGCCTGGTGTCAGCAGGGCCAAGAGTTCCGAGTGCTCTATAAGGAAGTAACCGGCTCCGGTGTTTCTTCTAAAAGCCGAATGAATGCCTATCTGCACTGGACGTCGCAACCAGGGCGCGCTTTTTTGAAGGCTTCAATTGCCCTTCTACTTATTTCGCGAGATCTCCAGATACTTATTTTCTGTAATTTGTCCATGGCCAGAAAGTGCTCCAACACGTCACTAGTAAGCCCGGGACAATTACTAAAACTTAGGTCTCGCAGGTTTGTCAGGGCTCTCAAATGCCTGGCAGACGAAGAGGCCAGCTTGTCACAGCTCTTCACCACCAGCCGCTGCAGAGCCGGCACGCACGACAAGTGCCTGAGTTTCTCTCCGTCGAATCGTGGGCCGCCCTCGAGACTCAATCGCCGCAAATTGCGCGGCAGTAGAGCATGTTCGTCGCCGGTGCATTCCTGGCCGCCCAGCGAAAGGTCTTGTAGCGCGCCGAACTCGGCCAAAGACTTGAACTCCCGGGTCGCACAGCCGAACAGACTCAACTTTTCCAGGCACTGTTTGAGGCCGGAGAGATGTTGTAGCCCGGCAGAGGTGAGATGTCCCAGCGCGTCGTCGTTAACGTTGCATCCGCTGAGGATCAGCTCCCGCAGCCTGGGCGTGCCGGTGATGAACTGGAGATCAGTTACTTGCCAGAGGGAGGTCAGGTTCAGGTATTCTAGAGCAGGCAGGCGCGAAAGCTTCGTTAGCTCTGTCACCGGCACGTCGGCGCAGTTAACCAAGGACAACTGCTTGAGATTGTGCAGCCGGGACAGGTTCTCAAGGGCGGGGCCGGCGACTCCGATGCAATTATCAAGAATTAAATACCGCGGTTCGTTCAGGCCAGCCAGCTCAAAGAGGGGACGCGGCTAAAAGACAGGTCCAGCTGCCGCAGCTCTGTTATCTGTGGCAAGACCGTACAGAGACTAGCGCTCAGCCCGTCTCTTCTCTGGCTCAAATCCAAGGTGTGCGGCTTTTTTTGTTTTAGGTACGCGATCAAGGCTTCGTCGGTGGCCGACCAGCACTTGCTCAGCCACGTGTTGCACGGGGCACACCTGGGCGCTTCTTTACAGCTACTGTATATGCTCCTCTTGTGAATGTTGCCCAAACCTTGCAAACCCGCTATGTCCGCGGCCTCCCTTAGGTCCTGGTCTGTGACTTTGTCGATCAGGATAGTCTGTACGGTGGTCTTAATCTCTCTGATAAGCCGTAGGATCGGGGCAGCACCGTTTCCGCCAATAGTCAAGCAAGTGAGAGACGGCGTGCGTGTGGAGGGGGGGGGGTGCCCAGGGAGCAGGATAAATAGAAGGGGAGAAGAAGCGCAAGACATATCTAAAGGAAAGAGGCAGTGGGAAGGAGCAGGCGATGAAAAAGCACAAATTGTTTTAGTTCCTCGTTGAGCGCTTTCGCCCAGAATGTAAGTGAGCCAAGGTTTTATTAAAGAAAACGTTTATTTGTTTCTTACTTTGGAGCGATTACAGCAGGTCAGGAACCTTCTCCTCGGAACAGAATCTTCTAATCAGCTTCCAGGCTTTTAATCAGGGCTCACTCTTAGGGGACGCTTGCTGTCCCGGTCTTTTCGCGGAGGCGTTAGCTGTTACATTGTAGCTGGGGGTGGGAGAGATAGTAGGACTACTCCAACTCAGCTCCGAAACCCGCGCTGTCGTTGCAGAAGGCTCCCTCGCAGCAAGGAGACGAGGGGGCCGGTCAGGCTGTAGCCGAGGGCTCGCTGCCACAGCACTGTATTTCAAAGGAGGAGCCACTGGCCAAGCGACGCGACCGCCGAGAGCGCAGGCACGAACACCGCAGAGCTGGCCCAGCCGGAAGGCGCTCTGGTGACGACGCGTGTCGGCACCCAAGCCGCGGGGTAAAGAACTATCCAATCTTTTGCTTAGTGCTGGCAAAATTGCGGCGTCCAACTATCGTGTGCAGCACAATGGTCAAAACCCGATGAGTGTGCAGCGTCTGGTGAGTGGGGCCATGCGATTTGTGAACGTGTATTACGAAGAAGACAGAGCTCTTTTCGTCGGGGCTTGCTTCTGCTCGGCGTTGGCCTCGCGCCCCAAAGGCGATGACAAGCCAACCTCCTCTGCTCTTTAGGCCAAGATTCACTCTCAGTTACTCAGCCAGCCTTTCCGACATGGAGGTAGCTAAGCTGGCTAAGTTTTTGCATGTTTTTTCATTAAAGCTCGACGGTCTTACACTTGGCACTGAGAACTAAGAGAGGGATAGGGAAGAGGCGGGGGGGAGAAATGACGGGGGGGAGAAAAAGGGGGAAGGGAAGAGAACGGGGGCGCCCTTTTCTCTCCCCCCCCCCCCCTCCCTCTCTCTTCCCCTTTAAACAAACGAAAGGGGGAGGGGAGGGTTTTCCTCCCTCTTCCCTCTCCCCTCCTTCTTCCCTCTTTCTTCCCTCTTCCCTCCCTCTCCCCTCTTCTCTCCGTTCTCTTTCCCCTTTTTTTTCCAACAGGATTTTTCTCTTTCTCTCTTCTTTTTTTTGCACAAAATTTGTCGCCAAATTTGCGTATGTGTGCGCCGGGCATGATATGGCCGAAAAAGGCAGCATTGCCAGAAAAGCCTGAAACGCCGCCTTTTTCGGCCATATCACAGGCACCAATCGTGAGTGGACGACCCGAAGGACCTCACAGGGCTTCCCTGTGATAAAAATTTGTTCTGCTAATATTGTACTTTTAATTAAATCAACTCAAGAGCCAAGACACTGCCACCCTGTTGCTGCAGAAGTAATTACGGAGGAGTCTCGGTCAAAAAAGCGTCTACTTGGGGCCTGGCCTGCCTGAGCTGCGCTATGGCCTCGGGCGCAATACCCGCGCACTGGTACAGCCGTAAGGTGCGCAGAGTTCGGGAAGCACAAATCTGTAGTAGCTCGTCGTAGGCAACCTCTTTAGTCGTTCGCAGGCTTAGTTCCCGGAGGTTAGGGGCCAACGCTAGCACCAGTAGATCTGAAGCCGCGAGGCGACCACTATAGCTTAAAGTCAGAACGCAGAGGTTGTTTAGATAGAGCAAGGAATCCAGACTGCCGTCCGAGCCTAGGCGGCAGATCTCTAGTTCCAATGTCTTGAGTTCGGTCAGCGTTCGCAGGCAATTTAGCCCCTGGCGGGTGACTTTCCAACACGAGTGGAGCTTCAGACGAACGAGTGACTCCAGCCTTGAAATTGCGGCCAGCGTGTCGTCCGTGATGGCGGAGCTTTCTTCCAACACTAGTTCAGCGAGGGTTAGGGGCGCTTGCAAGCAGGCCAGGGCCTCTTGTAGGTCTTCGTCGCACGTGGCAACAAAAAGGCGGCTGACAGACACCAGGGCCGATAACAGCCGAGCCAGGCCGGGGTCTGCTTCCCCGACCTCATCGCCCTGGTAGTTCAGCTCGCGCACGTGAAGGCCGCGCAAGAGCCGGGTAGTGATGCCGGTTTGGGCAGCAGCACAGTACACAACGTCCACTGCCGTCTGGGTGGCCAGGCACAGGCCGCGGTAAACAGTGAGTATTTTCCGGCAGACCGGATCCCTCAGCTCAAACTGGGGTGGTTGAAAGCCCAGCCAAAAAGACGGTCGTCGGCACAGCGCCAGGGCCTCCTGACAAGTCGAAGCTAGGCTAACCAGCTGGTCGGCCCCCAGCCAGGCCCGAACCAAGGGCCAAAGGCAGTCGGGCAAGGTGAAGATCGCACAGGCGCGCGGCGAGAGCCGCCGGCGTTTATCTCCCCGGCGGGGAGACATGAAGAGGTGCTCGCGGACCTCACCCCCGATCTGGCCTATCGTGCCCGGCACTCTGCTTCTAGGCACGGTGGTGCTGGCAAGTGGGGGATCTCCGTTCTCCTTCCCCTTTTTTTTCAAACAAGATTTTTCTCTTTTTTTTTCTTTTTTGGCACAAAATTTGTCGCCAAATTCACGTATCTGTGCGCCTGGAATGATATGGCTAAAAAGGGCAGTATTGCCAGAAAAGCCTGGAAACGCTACCTTTTTCAGCTATATCACACAGACTGCCAAGCCGCCTTTGCTAAAAGCGTCATCAAGAATGTACCAAAAAGAAATGTATTCGTTCAGCCGGAGTCTCGACATGAGCCCCCCGGGCTCAGGGGGCTCAAGGGGGAGGGGAGAAAAAAGGGAAAGGGGGGGGGGGCGCCCCCCCCCCCCCCCATCTGTGGGCTCCTAAAAAAAGTGCACTTATTTTTGCTCCCCCTTCAGCCCGCGCCTGCGAGCTGGGTTCTCAGTGCCAAGTGTAAGACCGTCAAGCTTTAATTAAAAAAAGATTTGCGTTTTCTTGGCGCGCCCCCTTCCCTTTCCTGCTCCCTGCTCTCAGACGGAGAGGGGAGAGGAGAAGAGAAAAAGGGGAGCGGGGGAAAAAAGAGGGAAGGGGAGAGGGAGGGTTTTCCTCCCTCTTCCCTCTCCCCTCCCTCGTCCCTCTTTCATCCCTCTCCCCTCTTCCCTCCGTTCCCCCTCCCCTTTTTTTTCAAACAGGATTCTTCTCTTTCTCTCTTCTTTTTTTTTGCACAAAATTTGTCGCCAAATCATCGTACGTGTGCGCTGGGATGATATGGCCGAAAAAGGCAGCATTGCCAGAAAAGCCTGAAAACGCTGCCTTTTTCAGCCATATCACACATAGACAAGAAATGCAAAGGGCGCTGGTGGAATTCGAAAGAAACGCTGGAGTTTCTTGAAGACTGAGCGAAATACGCAGAAATTGTTCGCAACCGTGAAGTTACTGAACTTAAAGATGACGCCAAGCTATGGAGCAAAGAGTTATCTTTTGCCCAAAAATTCAGCGAGAAATACTTTGGGGTTAGCTTAGATCACCTCGGAGAGAGTCCTGACAGGTTGTATCAGGATTGGGCCGCCATTACACTCAGTTTTAGATCCACCTGGGGGCTTTTGCAGCCCTCTTTCTTGATTGCACTGGCGCTAGATCGAAGCAAAGCGAGGCAAAGTCAGCAGCGAGTGCCAGCTGCATTCTCTGCGATCGGCAGCCTGGACATCATCCGGAACCCCGCTACGAGCGCCTGAATTCGACAGGCTGCGACAAGATTAGGGACTCGACGCTGCAATTTGTTGACACCCCTCTCCCTCTCTTAGTTCTCAGTGCCAACTGTAAGACTTTGTCAAGCTTTAATTCAGCGTAATTTTTGTTTTGTACTTTCTTGGCGCGCCCCCCTTCCCTCTCCTTCTCTCAGTGATATGGTCAGATTTTGGGAGTGATACAGCTAAAAAAGGCAGTTCTACCGGAAGAAACTGGAAGCACTGCCTTTTCCGGTCGTATCATAGTCGTGCAAAACTTAGCGCCAAATGAACGGGCCGCTCCGGTCTCTTTCCTCGGGGTTTTAGCGGTCGTTTTCCCGCGGAAGAAACGCGCGCCAAAATTTTTTGTTGTTGCGCAAAGGACAAGTCTTGCGCACTCCCTTCCCCTTTGGACGGAGGAGGGAGCGGGGAGATAAGTGGGAGGGGGGAGAGAAGGGGGATGGGGGAGAAAAAGCGGGGCGGGGGAAAAACCCAGGGAAGAGAACGGGGGCGCCCCTCTCTCTCCTCCCTCCCCAGCCCTTTAAACAAACGAAAGGGGGGGAGGGAGGGTTTTCCTCCCTCTTCCCTCTTCCCTCTCCCCTCTTCCCTCCGTTCCCCTTCCCCTTTTTTCCGAGCAGGAAGATTTTTCTCTCTTTTTCTTTTTTTGCACAAAATTTGTCGCCAAATTCACGTATCTGTGCGCCTGGAATGATATGGCCGAAAAAGGCAGTATTGCCAAAAAAGCATGGAAATGCTGCCTTTTCTGGCCATATCACATGCACAGACCGCCAAGCCGCTAAAAGCGCCATCAAGAAAGTACCAAAAAGAAATGTACTTGAGCCGGAGTATCGACAGGGGAGAAGGGGGGGGGGGACGCCCGTCATTGAGGGGGGGGGGGGGGCTTACTTGAGGCGTTTCATTTTTTGGTAGCCTCTGTGCCCTTTCCCTGTTCTTTGAGCCCCCCGGGCTCAGGGAGGAGGGAGAAGAAAAGGAAAGGGGGGGGGCGCCCCCCCCCCCCCCCCCCATCTGTAGGCTCCTAAAAAAAGTGCACTTATTTTGTAGGCTCCTAAAAAAAGTGCACTTATTTTTGCTCCCCCTTCAGCCTGCGGGCTGGGTTCTCAGTGCCAAGATTAAAACCTTGTCAGGGATTTTATTAAATTTTTTCTTGTACATTCTTAGCGCGCCCCTGCTTTCCCCCCTCTCCCGACGGGGGGGCTCAAAGAGCAGAACTGAACACACAACTAAGAAGATGCCAGAGTTCATGCCGGGACGCCCCCCCCCCCCCCTGCCTCTTCCCTCTCGCACTCCTAGTTCCGGTGCCAAGTGTAAGGCCGTCGAGTTTTAATTCAGCGTAATTTTTGTTTTGTACTTTCTTGGCGCGCCCTCCTCCCTCTCCCGCTCCTCCCCGTTCTCAGATAAGAGGCAAAGACAAATCGTGCTTGTCCCTCCCCCTGTCTCTCTGCTCTCTCGTCCCTTGTTCTTAGACAGGGTGCCACTTCTCCCAGGGTTTCCCCCTCGCCCTCTCTCTTTTAAATTTGTTTTGAGCCTTTCCTCCTCCTGAGCACAGGGGGCTCAAACATTTTCGTGCGAGTAAAAGGCCCGCGGGTTTCCCCCCGCTGGAAAACGTCCGATTTCTCTGCTAGCCTCCTGAACGGCCCCAGCTAAATTTGGCGCCAAATTGTGCCGTCCGGAGGCAGGGTGCCTGATATGGTTGGAAAAGGCAGCATGTCTTAGCATTCCCGGGGAAACGGCCGTAAGCGCCAATTTGGCGCCAAAATCTACTTGCGCAAAAAGAAAATCACACACAGACGCTCGGCTGGGCCGCCGTGAGGAAGACGTCCTCCCCCCTCCCTCTCACTCTCGTCGCCCCTCTCACCTTTGTCCTCTGCTTATTCCTTCCCCCTCCCCTTGTCCCTCCTCAGAGCGCGTGCAAACGCGTTCCAAAAAAATTGTTGCTTTCCACTTGTCATATTCCCGCAGATATTTTCGCATATCCTTGCTGAGGGGAGAGGCAGGGAAGGAGGAGCAGGGGCGCGCCAAGAAAATGTAATTTACGCTGAATTAAAGCTCGACGATGTCCTGTCCGTGCCATAGCTCGACCACCGTGCGCAAGATCCGCGGAAATATGAAAAGAGGAAAAGAAATTTTTTTTGCCCGACAACAAAAAAAACAGACGAGAGGAAGAAGGGGGGAAGGAGTGCCTCCGTGGTCAATGTGCCAGGAGGACAAGAGCCTCACTACCCCGACGGCGTCCTGTTCGTGCCATGGCTCAGCCACCGTGCTCAAGGTCCGCGGGAATATGAAAAGAAAAAAAATTTGCCCGACAACAAAGAAAACAGATGGGGGGATAGCAGGGGGGGGGGGGGGGAAGGGGGCAGGGTGTGCTTCCCCCCCCCCCCCTCCTTTCGTCCCTCCTCAGAGCGCGTGCAAACGCGTTCCCAAATTTTTTTTATCCACTTTTCAAATTCCTGCAGATATTTCCGCAGATCTTGCAGATGGAAGAGGCAGGGAAGGAGGAAGCACGAATTGTCGGGAGTGGCAGTGGGAAGGGGGAGAAGCAGGAGCGCGCTTCGCCGGTGTAAAAGAATTAATAAAACGTCAGGATTGACAAAGTTTGAATCTTCTGCACTGAAAACTAAGAGAGGAAGGGGGCGGGAAGGCTCAATCTGTCTCTCCCCCCGTCGGTAAGAGGGAAAGGGGGAGGGCGCCCGGCATGGGGAGATGGGGTTGGTGTTTGCAGCTTCCGCGCCCTTCCTCCCCTCCCCCCCCCCTCACTTTCTGCTCCTTGAGCCCCCTTGGCTCGGGGGAGAGAAGAAGAGGCAGAGGGAAGGGAGGGGGGAGAGCACGAATTGTCTAGTCCCCCGTCTGAGCAGAGGGCGGGAGCGGAGGGCAGGGGCGCGCTTCGCCGGTTTCCAAGAAAAATTTAATAAAAAGTTTTACTGACAATATTTCAATCTTGGCACTGAAAACTAGAAGCGGAGCACTGCGCTCCAGCACGAACCTGCGGCGGATGGTACTGCCCCGTGGTCAATGTGCCAGGAGGACAAAGGCCTCACTACCCCGACGGCGTCCTGTCCATGCCGTGGCTCGGCCACCGTGCGCAAGGTCAGAAAAATATGAAAAGAGGAGAAAGATTTTTTTTGCCCGGCGGGGTGTGCTTCCCCTCGTCCTCCCTCTCGTCCCTCTGTTTCCCTTGTTCCCTGCTATCCCCCCTCCTCTCGTCCCTCCTCAGAGCGCGTGCAAACGCGTTCTAAAAAAAAAAATTCCACTGTTCATTTTGTTCCTATTTCCGCAAATCTTGCAGAGGGAGGGGGGGCTAGCGTGGGACGAAGGGATTAGTGGAGGCGTTGCATGTATTTATTTTGTTTGCAGCTTCTGCGCCATTCACCCTTCCCCTCCCCTGCTCCTGGAGCCCCCCAGGCTGCCGCGGCATCTAGCCCACTCGAAGATCTTACACTTGACTTCGGTGCCGGGGATCAGCTGTTTGAAGCTAGTTACACAGGCGCGGACATCGTGTCCTGGTACAAGAGGGAACTATACGCTGCGATGACCGACGCAATAGAAAGCATGGCTATTGAGGTCACGCAACAGCAGGGCATCATTGAACGCTTAGCACAAGAGTTAGCAGCTAATGAAGCTTGGCGCCCGGGCTACAGAATATACAAACACGCGATTCATGCTGACATCTGTAGCAGACTTCGTTCCGACGGGCCGCTCCGGTCTCTTTCCGCGGTTTTAACGGTGGTTTTCCCGCGGAAAAAAACGCTCGCCAAATTTTTTTTTTGTTTGCGCACTCCCTCTCCCCTCTTCCCTCCGTTCCCCCTCCCTTTTCTTTGATTGAGCAGGAGGATTTTTCTTTTTCTCTCTTCTTTTTTTTTTGCACGAAATTTGTCGCTAAGTTTGCTTATGTATGTGCCTGGCATGATATGACTGAAAAAGGCAGTATTGTCAAAAACCCCGGAAACGCCGCCTTTCCAGCCATATCACATGCACAGACCGCCAAGCCGCCTTCAGACGGGCGCACAAGGGGTGAGGGGTGTGCTACTCGTTCTCAGACAGGTGCATGATTGGGAGGCAAGAGAACCTCCCCCCACCCCTCTCTCCTAGTAGCTCTCGGTCGGGTATTGGGGATCATCCCGTCTTCCTCCCCCCCCCCCCTTCCCTGTTTCTTCTTCCTTCCCTCTCACTTCCCTTTTCTTCTATCATCCCCTCTTACTCTCTCTCTCTCTTCCCCCTTCCCTTTGCCTTGCCCGAAAACGTCCGATTTCTCTGCTAGCCTCCGGAGCGGCCCCAGCCAAATTTGGCGCCAAATTGTGCCGTCCGGAGGTAGGGTGCGTGATACGGTCCAGCCGGGCAGTACGTCTTAGCCTTCCCGGGGAAACGGCCGTAAGCGCGAATTTGGCGCCAACATCTACTTGCGCAAAAAGAAAATCACACACAGACGCTCGGCTGGGCCGCCGTGAGGAAGACGTCCTCCCCCTCCCTCTCACTTTCGTCGCCCCTCTCACCTTTGTCCTCTGCTTATTTCTCCTCTCCCCCTCCCCTCGTCCCTCCTCAGAGCGCGTGCAAACGCGTTCCGAAAAAAATTGTTGCTTTCCACTTTTCATATTCCCGCAGATGTTTCCGCATATCCTTGCAGAGGGGAAAGGCAGGGAAGGAGGAGCAGGGGCGCACCAAGAAATGTAATTTACGCTGAATTAACCTCTTTCCTCCTCTTCCCTCTGCCTTCCTTCTGCCTTTATCCTCCCCCGTCCATTTGCTAGCCCCCGGGTGCCAAGCCTAAGACTGTCGAAATTTAATTCAGCGTAGATTGTACGTTTTAGCGCGCCACTTCCCCCTCCCACTCCCTGCTGCTCCTCCTTCTCGGGTGGGCACACAAGAAAGGGGTGGTGTGTTGCTCGTTCTCAGACAGGTGCATGGATCGAGGGGGGTGTGGCATAACCCCCCCCCCCTGTCCACTCTCTCCTAGTAGTTCTCGGACAGGTTTAGCTCATTCCGTCTTCCTCTCCCCCCCCTTCCCTCTTCCCTTTTTTCTTCCCATTCCCTCTGGCTTCCCCCCTCCCTGCAGCCTCTGAGGTAGAGGTACCGGATGGGCAGTGCAGACAAATGTGCCAGTCCATTGTCCGTGATTAGGTTGCAGCTAACCGAGATTAAGTTGCTGCAATGGGAGCGCAGACAAATGTGCCAGTCCAGTGCCTGTGATTTTGGTGCAATCACTAAGATCCAGGTACTGAAGTGGGAGCGCAGACAAATGCCCCAGCCCTGTCTCTGTGATGCGTGTACATTCAGCGAGATCGAGGTGCCGGACATCAAGACCCCGCAGCAGTTTGAGCACAGCGTCTGTCGTGCTCGGGTGCATCCGCAACGTGGCAAAGGAGACTTTGCTCTCGCCAAAGACTCTGCGGACCGCGGCTAGAGGCTCACACTGTTCGAACTTCCTGAGGTCCAGCTCTGCCAGACCCACCCACAGCCGTTGATTTTCAACCAGGGCCTTTAGATTTTTGCAGACACTCATGAGCGGCATAAAACTGAGCCAGCCGAGGAAGTCCCGGATGCAGCACCAGACGTCGACGGGTAATATCGTCAGCAGCTTGGCCACAGGAGAGCCCGGCCTGAGTTTCTTGCGCGCAGGCTGCATTTTTAATCAATTGCAAGCATTTTTACTTTTTGGTTTTTTTGATCCTATAGCAAAGAAAAAAAAACTGCGTTTCCTCCTTCCCCCCACTCTCCTTCTCTCTTTTTTTTTGAAACGTAAGGAATTACGCAAACATAAAGAGAGAGAGAGAAAGAGAGAGGATGGCGGCGGAGAACAGGGGGGGGGGGGAGGCGCGCCCCCCCCCCTCCCCACTCCTCCTCTCCTTCCCCTCCACATCTTTCCCATCCCCTCATTCTTCCCCCGTTTTCCCCTCCCCTTCCATTGTAGCTTCTGCGCTCTTTCCCCCCTCCCTCCCCCCCCCTGCCCCTTCTCCTGTTTTTTGAGCCCCCCGGGCTCAGAGGGCTCAAGGGAGAGGGAAGAAAAAAGAGGGAGGGGGGGGCGCCCCCCCCCCCCCCCCGTGGGCTCCAAAAAAAAGTTTACTTATTTTTGCTCCCCCTTTCAGCCCGCGCCGGCGGGCTGGCTTCTCTCCATTCCAGTTCCCTCTCTTTCTCTTAGTTCTCAGTGCTAATATTAAAACCTTGTCAGGGATTTTTTTATTAATTTTTTTCGTACATTCTTAGCACGCCCCTGCCGGCCATGCCCTGAGCCCTAGCAAAAAGCAGAAATTGTCAGGTTTTGCCTGCAAACCTCGGCCGTCAAGCCGACAAGGGCATGCAGGGGCGATGGTTCACCCGTCAAACCAACACAAGCGGAACGAGCGAGGACGCACACAACCAAAAGCAGCGCAGTATCTCGTCACAGCGAGCAGCGGGCTGCTCGCTGTGACTGACTGGTGCGTATTGTGTAGGTGAGCAGCGACATAACAGCCCCTCCCCCTTCCCTCTACCGCTCCCTGACAGGAGAGAGCGGGGGCAAGACAGATCTTGCTTGATCCTCTACTGCTTGCTTCTCCTCCCTCCCCTGCCTCTTCCCCCCCTCTCTCTCTTCGTTCTCAGTGCCTAGTGTAAAACCTTGTCGAGTTTTGATTCAGCGTAATTTCGCACATTCTTTGGCGCCTCCTTTCCCCCCTGCGACTTCTCTCGCTAGCTCCCAGTTCTCTCCTAGTTCTCAACTCTCCCTCTCGTAGTTTTTGGTTCCAAGTGTACGAATCTTGGGAGTGATATAGCTGCAAAAAGGCAGTTCTACCGAAAAACCTGGAAGCACGGCATTTTCCGGTCGTATCATAGTCATGCAAAACTTAGCGCCAAATGAACGGGCCGCTCTGGTCTCTTTCCTCGGGGTTTTAGCGGTCGTCTTCCCGCGGGAAAAAACGCGCGCCAAATTTTTTTTGTTGCGCAAATGACAAGTCCTGCTCACTCCCTCCCCTCTCTCTTCCCCTTTGAACAAACGAAAGGGGGGAGGGGAGGGTTTTCGAGCAGGAGGATTTTTCTCTTTTTTTCTTCTTTTTTTTCACAAAATTTGTCGCCAAATTTGCGTATGTGTGCGCCGGGGCATGATATAGCCGAAAAAGGCAACATTGCCAGAAAAAGCCTGAAACGCTGCCTTTTTCTGCCATATCACAGGCACAGACCGCCAAGCCGCATTCGCTAAAAGCGCAATCAAGAAAGTACCCAAAAGAAATGTACTTCAGCCGGAGTATCGACAGAGGAGAAGGGGGGGGGGGGCGCCCGTCATTGGGAGAGCTTAGCTGAGGCGTTGCATTTTTGGGTAGCATCTGCGCTCTCTCCCTCCCCCTTTGCCCTTCCCCTGTTCTTTGAACCCCCCGGGCTCAGGGGGCTCAAGGGGGAGGGGAGAAAAAAAGGAAAGGGGGCGCCCCCCCCCCCCCATCTGTGGGCTCCTAAAAAAAGTGCACTTATTTTTGCTCTCCCGATTCTCAGAAGGGGGACTAAGACAATTCATGCTTCCTCCTCCTCGGCCTCTTCCCTTTCCTTCTTTTAGTGCTCAATGCCAAGTGTAACGCTTTGTCGAGCTTTAATAACAAAAATTCATACATTCTTGGCGCTCCCCTCCCGCCCCCTTCTTCCCCCCTTCCTCTTTTCATATTTTTCTGACCTTGCGCACGGTGGCCGAGCAATGGCACGGATAGGACGCAGTCGGGGTAGTGAGGCTTTTGTCCTCCTGGCACATTGACCACTGCCCATCCATCCGCCACAGGGTCGTGCTGGCGCACGGTGCGCAAGATCTGCGGAAATAGGAAAAATATGAAAAGTGGAAAGGAAGATTTTTTTTGGAACGCGTTTGCACGCGCAAACAAGGGACGGCGGGAGGGGGGAGGATGGCAGGGGACAAGGGGAAGAGGAGGGAACGGGAGGGGGGAAAGGAGTATTTCCCCTCCCTTCCTTCCTGCCCTTTGTCATCCCCCCTTCCTCTTCCTCCCTCCCCCCTTCTTTCCTCCCGTCTGTTTCCTTTGTTTTCAGCCTAAATTTTTTTCCTCTTTTCATATTTTTCTGACCTTACGCACGGTGGCCGAGCCATGGCACGGACAGGACGCCGTCGGGGTAGTAAGGCCTTTGTCCTTCTAGCACATTGACCACCGCCCATTCATTCGCCGCAGGGTCGTACTGGAGCACGGTGCCCCGCTCCTATTTTTCAGTGCCCAAGTGTAAGACCGTCGAGCTTTAATTCAGCTCATTCTTTTTCGCAATTTCTTGGCGCCCTCCCTCCCCCCTAACCCTTCCCTCTCCCTCTCTTAGTTCTCAGTGCCAAGATTAAAATTTTGTCAGTAATTTTTTTTATTTTTTGTACAATCTTAGCGCGCCCCTACCCTCCCCTTTTCCTCTCCCGCTCCAATCCTCAGACGGGGGACTAGACAATTCATGCTCTCCTCCCCGGCCCTTTCGCCTCCGCCCTTGTGGCCTCCGTGTACCTTCCGCTAACGTGTGGCCCTATGCGCGCCAGTGGCTTGGGGACAGCAAGGTGCGGCGCAGGCTGGTCGTTGTGTTAAGATTTAAAAAAGTCGTCTAGCTTTTAATAAACCAAAAAATCTTTTGTGCACGTCGTCCAGTAAATTTAGTTTTCCCTACGTACGCGCAGAGAACGCGAGGCCTCGTCCGGCCGCAGCCGCACGATCGTGGTCAGCGTGTTCAAGAAGCCGTCTGCGTCGCGGCTGATCTCGATGTCCACAATGACGCCCACGCCCTGGCTGCGCGGAGAGCGCTGCAGGGCCCTGTGCCAGTTCGTTTTCTTAGCCAGATCCGCTGCGCTCAAGACCTCCACCTCGCGCGTCGAATAGCCCAGCTGCTGGGGGACTACAATGTGCACCGCCCCGTCGGCGCCCGCTCGCAGCAGGTATTCTCTGGGCAGCCCGTCTAGTACCTCAAGCGTGATTTCGTGCGCGCTCCTGGGTTGGCTAGGCCGGGAGGTGCACGTCTGTTTATGCTCTGGCCAGTGCTTCTTTTGGCAGGCCCGGCTGCAATAGCGCACGACATAGCACCGAGCACACAAAGGCAGCTTGTGGTCGTGACGACCCGTGTTAGGACAGGGCGGCCAGCCGCACAAATGAGGCATCCGAGCGCAGGCGATATTAGCAGTTGTGAGCGAGAGGGGAAGAGAAAGGAGGAGGGGAGGGAGGAGGAGGGTTTGTCCTCCCTCTTCCCTCTTGGTCTGGGTGATAACTTGCAATAATGAAGAAGACGAGCCACGAGCAGTAAAGATATTACAAGACAGACAAACAGCCCGTGCAGAAAAAGCAAAAAAAGGCACATCTTGTAGATTGTTTTTTTGGATCTTTTTTTATCAGAATAATTAAACGAGTCTCTTTGCAAATTTCTTCTCAGGTCACAAAAATAACACCTACTAATCATCGCGGTTCTGAGCACCAAAGAAAAAAGCTACAAAAAGCTGGCTAGGCTCAAGCGGGACAAGCCAGTCGGCACAGTGCACGCGCACGTCGGTCTGCACGAACGCCAGGCGCAGTCCATCTCCGCCGTGCCGGCTTTTGCTGTAAAGGAAGGCCAAGCGGGGCTTTTTTCCTGCATCGCCCTCTGCCGCCCTTTCCTCGCCGACCCACAGAGTAAAGACGCGCCACACCCTAAAGCTCAACGGTCTTACACTTGGCACTGAGAACTGAGAGAGTAAGAGGGAAGAGGTAGGGGAGGGAAAGAGCACGAATTATCTTAGTCTCCCCCACCTTTTCCCTCTCCCGCTCCTATTTTTCAGTGTCAGGTGTAAGACCGCCGAGCCTTAAAAAAAAATTGCACTTTCTTGGCGCACCCTCACTCGTCTCCCCTTCCATCCTTTAAATTTGTCATGCGCCTTTCCTCCCCTCTACCCCCCCCCCTTTTTGGGCAGGGCGCGGGAAGGGTCAGAGAAAGTCAAGAAAGTACCAGAAAAATGTACTTTAGAAAGTCTTGACAAGGGAGGAAACAAAGGGGGGGGGGGGGCTTAGTTGAAGCGTTTCATTTTTTTTTGTAGTTTCTCCCCCCTTGCCCTTTCCCTGTTCTTTGAGCCCCCGGGCTCAGGGGGAAGAAAAGAGAAAAGGGGAGGGGGGGGGCGCCCCCCCCTCCAATCTGTGGGCTCCCAAAAAAAAAGATTTCGCACCTTCTTTGGCGCCTCCTTTCCCCCTCCCTCTCACTCTCGTCGCCCCTCTCACCTTCGTCGCCCCTCTCACTTTCGTCGCCCCCCTCACCTTTGTCCTCTGCTTATTCCTCCCCCTCTCCCCTCGTCCCTCCTCAGAGCGCGTGCAAAAGCGTTCCAAAAAAATTTGTTGCTTTCCACTTTTCATATTCCCGCAGATATTTCCGCATATCCTTGCAGAGTGGAGAGGCAGGGAAGGAGGAGCAGGGGCGCGCCAAGAAAATGTAATTTACGCTGAATTAAAGCTCAAAGGTGTGAGGCGGCGCACTCTCTGGGACAAGAAAGCATGACCCCCCGCGGGCCTTCAGCCCACGCCGGCAGGTTGTCCACGAGAAGAGAAGACCAGGGAGAAAAAGTTCAGGCCCGCGCAGCCTCCTCCAGAGCCCCCGCTCAAGACACTCACGTGCCGGGGGGCATGCCCCCCGTGTTTCCCCTTATGCCTGTCCAGCCCGCGCCAGCGAAGTGGCACGGGCGCGACATGAACGCCAGCCGCAGCATCCTCTTGAGACTGCTGTAGCCCGCTGGCGCAAGCTGAAAGGGGGGCTCGGGGGGCTTTGCCCCCCCCGCTCTGAGGAGGGATGGGGATGTGCCACGTGCTGCCCTTTCTCCTTTCCAGCTGCCTGCCGGTCTCTGGGGGGGGGGGGGGGGGGGGTTCAACTCCTCAAGATTTCAATCCGATCTGCTGTATGGTTCTGGCCAGGAGGATCTGCGCTTGCCCGGCTGCAATTGGACCACCGACGAATATCCGTTCCTGACTTGTGTTAAGCTTGGCTTTCGCGCGGGCGCCGACGCCCGCGCGAAACACATCTTGCAAGAAGCAGCCGGATTTTCGCCCGAAACGGCGCGCTTGGTCATGGAGTATGCGCCCACGAGCTGCACTGTAACTGGCAGCCGGCTCCGCCATAACCTGTGCTTGCTGGATTACGATGAAAATAATGATGAACGTGACCTTACGACGGGCGCATTGGAACTGGACGGGTTTGTCCTGTGCAGCGACGTACCTGGCGCCCTCTCTGATTTTCTGCATGAGTTCTCAAACCATAAGCTGCGGTTGTTAAACTGTACGCTCGAGTGCGGCGTGGACGCCAGGAATTGGGCCAGAGCTCTGCAACCGCTGGTCTGGGGTTTGAACGAACTTTTTTTGCGCGGCTGTGACTTCGTCGACTACCGCTTTGTCGCCCAGGCGCTGGAACCCATATGCCACGGAACGAGCTGGGCCATGAAGGTGCGCTTGCAGCGCCTGGACCTCAGCGGCACCCACGTCCGGGAGCAGGCTTGGAACGCATTGCCTCGCTTGACCTGATTTAAGGTCTAAAAAGTCCCACAACTGACGCCGGAGGTATAGCTGTTGCAGATGCAGTAATTGCCGTCGCCTAGCTACGGGAAACGCTGCAAATCGTGCTGGCCCGTCACGCTGCTCACGTAGGCGCGCCGGCCTACGTCCCAGTCCAACACCGCGGGGCCCAGCAGCACGTTCGCGTCCCTAAAGGCGCCAGGCTCCGAACGCGTGCTGTATCCAGTCTTAGACTAGGCACCGGAGGGTAGCAAATGGAATGGAAATGAGTCCATCCCCGTTGAGTACACACAGTTGGCCAAGATCTATCACCTGCGCCACAAATCAAGGAGACAGCGCCCTGTCGAGTTTTCTGCCTTTCCAAACGACGAAGACGGAAAGCCTGCAAAGGGCTTGTTATTCCCTTACAAAGTTACTAGGTTACCCTTTTGTTCTTTTAATTAAAAATAACATTTTTTTGAATCACTGTTTGTGCGGACCGCCCTGGCATGGGCTCAGGGGCATCTTCTTAGTTTTGTTTCTTGAATGAAATTTGTTGCCAAATTGTCAATGTATGTTTCACCAGAAAACCTATTGGCACCCTTTTCTTTGTCAGTGATTTTCTGTTATTGTTTTTTACACCGGCGAAGCGCGCCCCTGCCGTCTCTTTTCCCTCTCCCTCCTCCCTCCCTTCCCCTTTCGTGCGCCTATCCGATAAGAAGGAGCGGCGGTGAGAAGGAAGGCGGGAAGGAGAGAGGGGAGGCAGGAAGGCGAGGGACAGGGAAGGAAAGGAAAGAGGGAGGGGGTGAGAGGAAGACGGAATGAGCTAAACCCCCCGTCCGAGAACTACTAAGAGAGAGGGGCGGGGGGAGGACTTTCATAGCTCCCACCCATGCACCTGTCTGGGAACGAGCAGCACACCCCTTCTCATCCTCGGAGAGGAGGAGGGTGCTGTGATATGGTCAAATTGTGGGAGTGATATAGTCGTGAAAAACTTAGCGCCAAATGAACGGGTCGCTCCGGTCTCTTTCCTCGGGGTTTTAGCGGTCGTTTTCCCGCGGGAAAAAACGTGCGCCAAAATTTTTTTTGTTGCGCAAATGACAAGTCCTGCGCACTCCCTCCCCCCTCGGAGGGAGGAGGGAGCGGGAAGAGAAGGGGGGAGGGGGAGAGAAAGGGGAGCGGGGGAAAAACACGGGGCAAAGAACGGGGGCGCCCCTTTCTCTTCCTCCCTCTCTCTTCCCCTTTAAACAAACGAAAGGGGGGAAGGGGAGAGGAAGGGTTTTCCTCCCTCTCCCCTCCCTCGTCCCTCTTTCATCCCTCTCCCCTCTTCCCTCCGTTCCCCCTCCCCTTTTTTTTCGGCAAGAGGATTCTTCTCTTTCTCTCTTCTTTTTTTTGCACAAAATTTGTCGCCAAATCTGCGTATTTTACAAATTCTTGGTGCGGCCCCGCCCCCCTTCCCCTTCCCACTCTCACTCCCGAGTCTCAGACGGGGTCCGTGGGTGCAGGGCAATGATATGAGTCGCAAGCATTAGGTACGGGTCGACCTCTAAGAACTCACTGTAAGGCCTGGCCAGGCTGACAAGAAAAACAAATGCTTGTTTTTTTAATAAGAATAATAAATTTATAATCATTCGCTTTGCTCGATCACTCGTCCGTCCTTATCGAGGAATATAGGAGAGAACAGCTGCCAGAAATTTTTGGGGAAGGGGTTTTTTTACAAGCTATACCACCAAAGGTGCCGCAGAGGAGGAGGGAGCAGAGAGAGAGCGCGCAACCAAAAAGTTTTTTAATCTCAGGAACAACGTGTGTTTTTTCTTCTTCTTTTTTCTGCTAGGCCAGTGGCAGCCGTGTGATGGTGGTTAAGGTCCGCATGAAACCGCCCTCGCGTCCTGTCTCCACGTCGACGACGACCCCGACGTACTTGCTACTACTACTACAAGCTGCAGTACTACGCTGCAGTTGTTGCAGCTTGTGGTAGTAGGGCTGTCGCGGTAATTCCGGCGAAACACGCTGCAACACGTAGTGGGTTATGTCCTGCACTGCCGTCGGTTTGTGCGCACGTTCCTTGCAGGTCTGTTTGTGCTCGGGCCAGTCTCGCTTCTGGCACGTGCGGCCACAGTAGTGTACAACCCGGCAGCAGCCGCAGATCCGCATGCTCTTGCCACGGCCAGAAACCGAACAACCCGTCCAGCCGCACTGGTACTTCTTCTTCATAATTTTTGTCTTGCTGATGGTTTTCTTTCTGTCGCTTCTTCTTCTTCTTCTTCTTCTTCTTCTTCTTCTTCTTCTCGTGTTCCTCCCCACCCCCCCCCCCCCTTCGCACCCACGCTCTCTTACGAAGAGGGCGCACGGGGTGGGCGGGGGGGGGGAGTGTGCCCCCCCCCCCCCCCCCTCGTTGATCTTTCTTTGCTTATCCGCCACGCTTAGCCCACACAAGATAAAAAAGGAAATCAGCACAATGAGTAGTAGTAGCAATATTAGTTTGCGTTCCCAGCCAAAGCGTACATCTTCCACCGAGGCAACAGACGCGACGCACCGCAAGCGCAGGCAGACTAGCCCCCTCCCACCCCCAGTGCTTTCTCCGGACCCGATCAGCAACAATCAAATCGAAGAGTCCTTGGGCCCCTCTGACAATACCGTCGCGGAAGCAGCCCATTCTTCCTCTTCCTTTTCCTTTCCTGCTACCGGGGGGCAGACTACCCCCGAGACCACCGCCGAGAATACCTTTGCGACAGAGCTCGACAATATTCTAGCACAGTTCCACAATGGCTCCTCGCAGAGATTTATGTTTAGTGTGAACGTGAGCGAGTTAAGCCTTGCAAGTTTCTTTGCTGTTTTACAAGCAAGAGGACTACAGGAAATCTCAGAAATTAAAGTCGCAGAGCCCCGGGGCCTGTCGGCGGCCGGCCTAGATCTCTTGCCCGAGCTAGAGGTGTTCGCTGATTTTTTGCAAGCCCCGGGGGCGCCCAAGGAGTGTGCCATCTGTCTGCAGGAGCTCGTCGCGGGGGACAAGCTACGAGGCATCCCTTGCACACATTATATGCACAGAGATTGCCTTGACCAATGGCTCCAAACCAACGGTTCCTGTCCTGTTTGTCGCACCGTGGTGTTTGATGAGGAAATTGCTACCTCTCCCTTCTGCTGACAGTACTAGAATTAGTCACGACCTTGCAAACAAACGCGCTGCTTGTCGGGCTCCCGCTTTGCGTATGACAGCACGCACGGCGAGTTGGCTCCGAGAGGGTCGCGGTAAACCGCGTGTCGTCGGGGCACCAAGCGTGCGTAGACCCCTGGCTGCGAACCAAGGATTCGTGCCCCGTGCAGAAAAAGCAGAAAAAGGCACATCTTGTAGATTGTTTTTTTGGATCTTTTTTATCAGAATAATTAAACTAGTCTCTTTGCAAATTTCTTCTCATGTTACAAAAATAACACCTACTAATCATTGTGGTTCTGTTCGGGTGCAAAGCGTCTAGGCATGGTGTTCGCGTCGCTCAGAGCGCGTGCAAACACGTCCCAAAAAAAATGATTTTTCTACTTGTCATACTCCCGCAGATATTTCCGCAGATCTTGCGCACCGTGCTCCGGCACGACCCTGCGGCGGATGGATGGGTGGTGGTTAATGTGCTAGGAGGACAAAAGCCCCCGGCCGGCCCAGACGGCGTCCCGTCCGTGCCATGGCTCGGCCATCATCGTGCGCAAGGTCAGAATAGTATGAAAAGAGAAAAAATTCTCTTTTGGTCTAAAGCTCGACAAGGCATTGCACTTGACACTTGCAACTGCACTCTCAGGCTGCCGCAGCATCCGGCCCACTCGACGGTCCTACACTTGAACACTGAAAACTAGGCGCGGAGGACCGTGCTCCAGCACGACCCTGCGCGAATAGTACTGCCCCTGTGGTCAATGTGCTAGGAGGACAAGAGCCCCCGGCCGGCCCCGACGGCGTCCTGTCCGTGCCATAGCTCGGCCACTGTGCGCAGGGTCAGAAAAATATGAACATAGGGGAGGCCGACCTGTGGAGGCGTTGCATGTATTTATTTCTTTTGCAGCTTCTGCGCCCTTCCCCTCCCCTCCCCCTTTCAGCCCGCGTCGGCGGGCTGGCTTCTCTCCATTCCAGTTCCCTCTCTTTCTCTTAGTTCTCAGTGCTAAGCCCTAGCAAGAAGCAGAAATTGTCAGGATTTGCCTGCAAACCTCGGCCGTCAAGCCGACAAGGGCATGCAGGGGCGCTCGCTGTGACTGGTGCGTATTGTGTAGATGAGCAGCGACATAACAGCCCCTCCCCCCCCCCCCCCTTCCCTCTACCGCTCCCTGACAGGAGAGAGCGGGGGCAAGACAGATCTTGCTTGATTCTCTACTGCTTCTTCCCTCTTTCTCAATTGCCAAGATTAAAATTTTGTCAGGGACTTTTTCTGTTAGTTTTTTTTTTTACATTCTTAGCATGCCCCACACTACTCCCCCTGCCCTGCTCCTCTCTTCTTTTTTTTTGCACAAAATTTGTCGCCAAATCTGCGTATGTGTGTGCGCCTGGAATGATATGGCCGAAAAATGCAAATATTGCCGGAAAAGCCTGGAAACGCTGCCCTTTCTCTCTCCCAGCAGCGAGGTGCGGTGTAGGCTGGCCGGCTACGTGGCGAGGCTATTCGATCGCCTCAGTGCCAAGATGAAAAAAAAATTGTCTAGCTTTTAATAAACCAAAAAATCTTTTTCACACGTCCAGTAAATTTAGTTTTCCCGGTGTACGCGCAGAGAGCACGAAGCCTCGTCCGGCCGCAGCCGCACGATCGTGGTCAGCGTGTTCAAGAAGCCGTTTGCGTCGCGGCTGATCTCGACGTCCACAATGACGCCCACGCCCTGGCTGCGCGGAGAGCGCTGCAGGGCCCTGTGCCAGTTCGTTTTCTTAGCTAGATCCGCCGCGCTCAGGACCTCCACCTCGCGTGTCGAATAGCCCAGCTGCTGGGGGACTACAATGTGCACCGCCCCGTCGGCGTCCGCCCGCAGCAGGTATTCTCTGGGCAGCCCGTCTAGTACCTCCAGCGTGATTTCGTGCACGCTCCTGGGTTCGCTAGGCCGGGAGGTGCACGTTTGTTTACGCTCTGGCCAGTGCTTCTTTTGGCAGGCCCGGCTGCAATAGCGTACGACGTAGCACCGAGCACACAAAGGCAGCTGGTGGTCGTGATGACTAGTGTTAGGACATGGCGGCCAGCCGCACAAATGAGGCATCCGAGCAGCTCGAAAAACCAATCCGCGGCAGAGCTCCGGGAATCCGGCGTAATGACTCCAATCCCCTTCCATCTGACAGTATATGGGAGAGACAGGTTATAGCGCAGCAAGGTTTGAAATCTTGAGGACACAAGTGCGCCAAATTTGCGTATGTGTGCGCCTGGAATGATAGGGCCAGGCTGCCTTCGCTAAAAGCGCCATCAAGAAAGTACCAAAAAATCCGCCAGAACTCGTTCAGCCGGAGTCTCGACAAGGGAGAAGGGAGGGGGGGGGGGGGCGTCCGGCATTGGGGGCTTGGTTGAGGCGTTTCATATATTTTGCTTTTGTAGCTTCTCTCCCTCCCCCCTTGCCCTTCCCCTGTTCTTTGAGCCCCCCGGGCTCAGGGGGCTCAGTGACAGGAAAGAACAAAAGGGGGGGGGGGAGGGGGGGCCCCCCCCCCCTCTGTGGGCTCCCAAAAAAGTTCAGTTATTTTTGTTCTCGCTTCAGCCCGCTGGCTTCTCAGTTTCAAGTACAAGACTTTGTCGAGCTTTAATTCAGCGTATTTTACAAATTCTTGGCGCGCCCCCCTCCCCCTTCCATCTTCTTTCTGCCGCTCCCCCTTTCTCTTTGATCTCCCTCTCTCAGTTTTCAGTGCCAAAATTAAAACTTTGTCAAGGATTCTTTTTCGCGTGATATGGTCAAATTTTGGGAGTGATATAACTGAAAAAATGCAGTGCTACCAAAAAACCTTGAAGCACCGCCTTTTCCGGTCGTATCATAGTCGTGCCAAACTTAGCGCCAAATGAACGGGCCGCTCCGGTCTCTTTCGCGGGGTTTTAGCGGTCGTTTTCCAGCGAAAAAGGGGCGCGGGGGAAAACCCCGGGGAAGAGAACGGGGGCGCCCCTGCCTCCCACTTCTCGTCCATTTGTAGCAAGTTAGGAACTCTTCTTCTGCTTGAAACAGAATTCTCTAATCTTCTGCAAGGCTACTAGTTGAGGCTTACTCTTCGAGGACGCTTGCTGTTCCTGTCCTTTTCCGGAGGCGTTAGCTGCTTTACTGTAGGTGGTGGTGGGGGGGGATATAGTAGGATTACTCCAACTCAGCTCCGGGGATTCGCCGTAAGGACTCAAATGTCCTTTTTCCGCCAGACAGTCTGTGCATTTGATTCGTAAGAAACAATCCCACTCTTCTTTGCTCCGGTAAGAGAAAGACTGATTATAGCGCAACAAGGTTTGAAAGCTATTTTGGTCGCTCCCAAGAGTGTTGCTTTTGCTTATTTCTCTTAGATAGGTTTCTAAATCCCACACTGAGGGGGATTCGGGGGCGCCGATGGCGTTATGTAATGTTTGGGCAGCGCTCTTGGGGTCAATAGCTATTTCTTTTAGTTGTGGCGCTTCTGTGGTTTGGGGGGAGGGCTGTAGGTAGCTGTGCAGCAGTGTTTGCGTTTTTGCGCAGGCGAGTACGACAGCGGATGCCCCAGTGGCAGGTACTAACCCCATAAAGCTGAGAGCCATGAAATAGCCGGAGAGGACAGCAGTAGTCTGGAAATATGAGGCAACGGTGGGGCCGGCTTCGTCTACAAAGGTTTTTAACGTGGTTTCGTTCCGGATGATGGCAAAGCTGGGTTGATTCAGGACAGCCGCCCACTTTAGGGCCAGCAAGATGTCTTTGGGCGTGGTGGAGGCTGTTTGCATAAGACTGTAGCTTGTGACGACTAGATGGCGCACCTTGGCTTTGTTTAGCTTAAACCTGTACACCCTGAATCCCTGCTTGGGTACCCGCTTGCCCCCCACTGCGTAGGGGGAGGCGGAGGAAGAGTGCGATTGTTTGTGTTCTTGCAGGATCTCATCAAAAAGGTTTTGGCTCGCCCCAACCACCGTCCTGCGCGCGCTGGAGTGGAGGTTGGGCGCGCCCAGGGCTAGCCTCCAGAACCAGTTGGACATGAGCTCATCCAGTTCATTGTCTTGCAGCCATTTCCCGTACCTGTGTGGCACGCGTCCTAATCTGTACCAGGTTAGGACCTGACTACGCACCGCTCTTGCAAGCCTTTCCCAGCTATAGACTGTGCTGTCGCCTAGCAGTTCCTGCAAGGTCTGTTGGCGCAGCACGCAGCGGAAAGCTACGTACAAGAGCTCGGCGAGCGTGCTCCCTAGATTTTCCTCTTGGCCCAGCACACTGCATGCCGTGGCCCGGATGGCTTGCAAGACGTCACTTGGAGTCGTTGGGGCGCGGAGCGAATCCCCCCTCAGCGCCGCCACGTCCTGCTCAAAATACAGCAACGCGACTAGCCGCGTTTCCGTTTCCGCTAGGCAGTGCAGAGCCACTTCTGAGTCGGTCAAGGGCTTCGGCTCGGAGCTACCGGGTGCGACATTGATGACCTTGCCACGCCACCTTGGTTGGCTTTCTTCTCCGTATCCCAGCAGGCCATTCCAGCTAGATGCGAAGAGATCCCGCTTGATGGAAATCTCGATATTGCTAGTTCGATGTTTTCCCAATTCAGTACTAAAAGCTGTATCGAAGCGATCTTGCTGCGCTTTCAAGCCCAGGGCTATGTACGTGTGTGTCCACCACGGCGGCTCGGTGTCACCGTGGTGGACGTTTTCAAGCATATAGTTGAACATATCGGAGGGTATGTACTGGTTGTGCAGGGCCTGAGCAGAGAAGCGGCAGGCTGCATCTAAGCGCTGGTGTTGCTGAATGCGCTTGCACTCGGCAGAAACTGCTGCCAGACGCTTGAGCGTGTTGTTGCGCGTAGACTCCTGGTACAAGGGCGCGCTGGGGGAGTACTCGGGCCGCGGGGCGTGCTGTATCACGTCCTTGTGTTGCAACACAAAATCCTCGACAGAGAGCAAGCCATCGGCCGAGAGCAAGAACCGGGCAGCATCGTTTAGGTTCCTCTTTCTGTCGTAGCTGTCAGTCTTGTACAAGTGTTCTAGCCGTCCCGCAACCGGAAAACCCCACACGTCGTTGGCATACATAAAAAGTGGAGCGAGGCTTTCGTCCGCGTTCCAGAACTGGTTTAAAAACTCGGGCGTGATGGTCCGTGGGTGCAGGGCAATGATCTGAGTCGCAAACATTAGGTACGGGTCGACTTCTAAGAACTCACTGTAAGGCCTGGCCAGGCTGTACAAAATCTCAATCTGTCTTGCGGTATAGTCTCTTGCCAGGGCCTCGGGGTCAGACACGCCGAAGCGGGGGTACACATAGGCCGGGCTCTGGTAAAGCCCAGATCTGGCCACGCTGCTGGCGAAGCCTTCTTCTAGGACCACGTTGTAGGGTAACTGCGTATTAGCAACCATGCCGACAAGCTGGCGGGGTATCTCCGCGATTGTGCGACGCAGCTCTATCACCAGGCCTAGCAGCTCGTTCCCTTGAGATTTGGGATAGGTGTTGTCATAGAGCTGTTTTTGGCGGGACTCGTACCTCTCTTTTTCACCTGTATTTTCTTTAAAGTAATCAACAAGGATTTTTCTATTTTCCTTGGTGTACAGTCGGACTGACAAAAGTTCCTCGAAAAAAAACTTAAAGATTGCCGCGGCTTCATCGATCTTCACCGTCGCAGCACGCAAGTTTTGGCCTAAGACCTGTTGTGCCAGCTGCCCGTATGTCTCTTGCCAGCTCGGTATGTGGGGTTTCCACAAGCCACCCGAAGCTATGGAAAGGCCGCGCAGCACTGCATCTCGCGTGCCTCGAACGATGTCCAAACTAGAGCGGATATTTCCTTTGAACGGTTGCTGGTAAATCGTAGAACTTGTATCTTGCTGTACATAATAAAGCCTGGTAAAGTACATACCTGCGCCAAAATTCAGAACGCCCAGGAAGACGTACCATTTTAGCCCACACCCTCGCCTCGGCGGTTTTGTTGGCGACACCAGCGCAAGCTCTTCTCCTCCTCCTCCTGGTCGCTCGGCGACGACGCGCGGTACCGGTACCAACGCTTTTTCTTCTTTGGGCTCGGGGGGGCGGGCTGATATGGTGTAAAGCTGTATATTCTTTGGAATACTCTTGGACCTCAACTCTAGTGCCTGCATAGCCCAGGTGCAAGCCTTAAGTTTGTCTATGCTGCTTTGATCGACTCGTGTGTTTGGGACGGGTTTAGGCGGGTACTCCGCCAGGTGCCCCCATTCAGTCCACCACTTTTGTTTGGTGTCTGCATCAGCGCCAAGCAAACCTATTTCTAGATTGAATTGGGCACTGCGAGGTATGTATTTGTTAAGCTCTGCCACGCCGCTCTCTTTAGTTTCTGTATTCCTGTACATCAGGATTGGTGGCGGCAGCATTTTTTGGAATCTCTCTTTTCTGTTAACCCCCCAAGTTTATTAAAAGCCTACAAGTAATAGACAACAACAAAAGGAGCAAAGAGAAGGATAGGGAAGAAGAAGGAGAGGGGGGGGGAGAGACATAGCGCTCGCTCGCTTCCCTCCCCCGCCGCACAGCTAACACAAATTAGCTACTATTAGAAGCTTATCTTCGCGGGGGGCGCCTGTCGGCAGCCCGCGCGGGGGGTTGCTGGTTTGGTTTGGGAAATATGTAGGTTCTAATGTAATTCTTATCTACGTTAATACCACCGCAGCTAACCTCGGAGCGCGTGCACGCAGAGGACAAGAGAGCAGAGTCGGCCAGCGCCAAGTGCAGCAGTGCGTGTGCATGGGACGCAACCTGAGCCCGCCATTCGCCTGGCAGAGCTCTCGGCACGACGGCGGGGTGGGACTTGCGTTCTTGCTGCTTCGTCAGATTTTCACGCATGCCCATAGCAACTACATCCCGCCATATTAAGCCGTTCTTCTTTTCGGTGGCCGCGGCGTATTGCTTCTTTTTTGTCATGGCTTGGTGCACCTCTTTGCCCAGATAGTTATCCCATTCTTTCTCTTCGCTCCGAAACTCGCTGGGGCCGACGACCTCTGCGTACCATGTGGCAAGAGCTTCCTCAAAAAATCTTTTCTTGCAGCAAGCACCGACCTGTCCCTCCGGGTCTGTCACAAGGCGCTTGAGTATCTGATACAGATACACGCATTCTTCATAAACGACCCCAAACGGTTTGTATGGGTAGCGCAAAGGCTCGTGCACGCCGGCAACGATAGCTTTGACCAGACCGTTGTTGCTTAAAAGCAAGCGCTCTAAAAAGGGGGTCCAGCCCTGTTTGAATGCCCACACGTCAAGTCTCATAAGTAGAGAGAACGCGTTGCACAATTGTTCTTGATGCTCGGGGGGAATGACGTCTACTACCAAGGTGTGTACTACGGGAGCCAGGGACCCGTGGACCTCCTTTCCCAGCCTTTCGTAAGTGTTGCAGACAAGCAACAAGCAGTGCAACAGACGAAGGACTATTTCTCTGCATTCTGCTGGCAGGGAACAGACTTGGAGGTATGGGATAGAAACAGACCTTTCCGTTTGGGCCGTCGAGCTTATATATATTTGTTTTGTGAATTAACCAATCTCGTTCTAGCCCCAGAAAGACAAAAGGAGAGTTGTCCCGGTCTGGCCGAGGCCGTTTTTCTGGCCTCTTAAAAATTGCGTAAGGTGATATGCCGGACCAAACGTAGTACTCCTGCTCCGCTGCCTCGCTTTGTTTTGGCAGGAGCGTGGCGATGCTGCTTATTTGATCATACAACCCCCTGAGTCCGGGCGCGAAATGCTTGTTAGTTCCGCTCTCTTTGAGCCATTTGAGCAGGTAGATGTCTCCCCAGTGCTCTGACTCCTGTAAGATAAGCAAGCGGCGCTTAGCCGTTGGTTCTGAGATTATTTTTGTAAGACACGTATAGTGGTAGCCCGTGTGTTGTAAAAGACGTTTTGGTGGTTGCCCAACACTTCGTGGTAGTGAGCATTTTCTACCAGTTGGACCAGCCTGCGTAAGTCGTCGAGTGTTTCTCCATCCAGCATATGATCACAGCCACTGTCTGAGGAGGGGAACCATTGGAGATTAACGGTTTTGGGCACAACAGATGATGAGGCCAAGCTTTCGGTGTCTTGTCGCACCTGCTGGAGGATCTTTTCTCGAACTTTTTCTGCGGCTGAAGCAAGCTCGTAGACACGAATGCCAAATACTGTCTCTGCCGCCGCCCCATTCACAAAGATCAAATGGCGTTGCGTTACATGAAGCCGTGCTTTTAGGGGTTGGGGGTTTGTCTTTAACTCTGTAACTATCCGCCTCAACAGCTGTTTGAAATCACCTCCAGCAGGACTGCCGGACATGAGCCCCTCGCGAATCCCTTTGCCTCTTACACAAGCTACAACTTAGAAAGAGGGAAAGTGTGTGTGTGGGGGGGGGGGGGAGAGAAGGCTGTGGCGGCGCAGGGGAAGGGGGGGGGGGAGTGCGGCGGCGTGGGGGCGCAAAGTATACAAGGGGAGCAGATTATCTACTCCCCCCTCCCCTCCTCAGGTTAGCTTAGCAAATACCTTTTTTTTGTGCTAAGAAGAACCAAGGCGAGAGAAAAAATCTTGGCACGAAACAAACAACTGGCCCTCATTTCTTGTTCTCTCCTGAGGCCATGGATAGCAGACGGAGTTTGTTTGGAGAAGCGAGGCCGGAGGATGTGGAATGCGGAGAAGTTGTGATTACCTGCGTGGCGCAAACCCAAGCGGACCCGGCGCGACAGGTCCCCGGCTCGGCCGTCACGTCCTACAGTGGTGACAAGGCGGTCCAAGTGCAGACGTGTGACATAGTAATCGCGAAACGTAGCGATCTGGAAAGAGCTGTCGGGGAGCTGCCGCTGGTGACCAACGTGGCAACAGACTGGGATCGGGTGGATCCCCGCAAGCCGCTTGCGGCGGGCGCGGCCGAGGTGCCGTGGAGGTTTATGGGAGTGTGCGGGGAGGACGGGCTGCTGCAGGGCAAACAAGTGCGCGTGCAGACGCAGGGCGTGACTGACATGTACCTGCCACACCTAAACTGCTCCCCCAAGTCCGAGTGGGCGCACGAGGACATGCTTTTTTATGCCCGGCTGCCTTACCCCGAGGAGCTGCCTAATCGATGGTCACTGCCTGCCAAGGAAGGACACTCCCGCGTCCTGCTGGAGGCGCACTGCTTGGCGGCGGCCGCGAACGAGGACTACGCCGGCTTCGCGCGAGCTGGTTGTCAAAGGCAAGTGCAGGAGTGGGCCCGCCCGGCGCGTGCCCGGGCGGGGGGGGCTCCCGCCGCTCAACCAGCCAGTGTGGCCGAAGCCAGAGCCAAGGCAGGCCCCGCCGATCGAGGGTCGGGGCCCGTGGGCCACCAGCTGTTTTTGCTGCTGCAGCGGAGCGTCGTCGACTATGTCACGCACTCGGCGCGCCGGGAAGACAACGTCCAATACGTAGGACAGTGTGTGCGTCAGGGCTATTTCGGAGAAATGAGCCGAGTCTACATGTAAACAGGGGTTGTATTTTAATTAAATTTTGGCGGGAGAGCCAACAACGACTTGTAATTGGGCAGGCAGGCAGGGGGCCGCAAAGGGCCGGGTTTAATGTTTATGCTGCTGGTACTGCAATTTTTCCGTTTTTCAGTAGGTAGGCTACGTCTACAAAGGCCAGAGGCCCGGCCTGTGGGTCCAGGACGTCGCTTGTGCCTTTCCCTGCATTGCCTGCCTCAGCACTCAAGAGGGGCGGGACCAGCGACAAGACTTGTTGCAGTGCTTCGGTATAACTATCGTAATTAGAAAGCTGATTGCCAAACAATCCTGTCGTTACCGGTGCAAGGTTTGTGTACTCTTGGGTCGTTAGAAAAGGTTTTGATTTTGAGAGTGTCATAGCTCGTGAGTAGCCCCGCAGCGCTCCTGTCAGCCGCGAGGCCGAGAAAGTAGCAGAGAACTCCGGACACAGCAGCAATCTGTTCTTGTCCCAATCAGCATCATCCTTCTTGTGTGTTGGATAACTATTTGTTGCCATTGCTCTCATTTCAAGGCTCTTGTCATCATTGCCCGAGAGAACAAGTACAAAGTATCGGTTTTCTTCAAGCTCAACCGCCCCAAGAACTCTGGCCGTAACACCATTGATGGTCCGCACATTAGTGTGTAGGCAGTAGTCCAGAGCGGCGTAAATTGCATAGTCTACCACGCTGAGCCATTCGTCGTTCAGGGCATGGCCTTCGAAGGCAAGAATCCGTTGGTCTTTTTTGCCTTGTAGCTTGGGAAATGTTTCTTTGGCAGGGCCGAGTTTGTGTATGAACTTTTCCAAGAAGTGTTCAAGAATTAAATCGCTGGTGTCTTTAAGTTCTGAGCTGTCTAGCAAATCCCGGAAAGCTTCCTGGGCCTTCTGCAAACATGTCCGATAGGCTTTGTACGATTCAGCCGTCGTCAGAGCGTTGGTGCCAGAAAATAGACTCCGCCTCCATAGCTTTTCATGTAGCGGCAGAAAACAACGATGATGCTCTGCCTCAATGATGCTAGTGACGGATTCAGCCAACCAGGGCACAACTTCTGCGTACGGATGGTAAGGGGTATCTGGTAGCTCAGCTCTGGCGGCGTTTTGTGCAGCAAAGAACGAATCCCCGGTCCGATCCGCGGCTTTGTCAACTTCACGCAAAAGATTGGAAATCTTTTGCGTGAACTCTAGCATAAACTTGCTGTAGGTCGGCATTGAGATGAATTGGTACGGGCTTTGCTCGGCCGAGGTAGCAGCACTAGCAGCAACTTCAGGCCTGATGATGACAGCGCGTAGTGCATGGAAGACGCCCAACACAATCGAATCGTTGCCAGCAATTGCTCTTTGTCTGGAGTCAGCCCCCCTCAAATCCGCCAGACCTGGGACGTTCACTTCTTTTTCGACACGAGACATACGATCGGTTGGATGAGGCGTGGCCTTCCCAGCTCCCTTCTTGGCCTTTCCAGCTCCCTTCTTAGCCTTTCCAGCTTCTTCCGTCTGGGTCTTTTCAGCTTCTTCCCTCTTCGTCGCAACCCTTGCGGACCTCCTCAACGCAAGCCCCGCCGCCTGCTCCGCAAGCGACAGCTCCGGCCCCGGCGCCGGCTTCGCTTTCTTAGGAGGCCTACCCCGTTTTTTGGCTTCAGGTTTATCTTCTTTACGCGTTGGTGGTGTTTCTAAAGGTGGCGCGGGAGGAGGGGCCGAACTATTCGAAGCAGTCGAATCTTCCCTTGTTCCTGCTTCTTCATATTCAGCCAAGGATAATAACACACTGGGGTTCGATGCCGAGACCCCTGCTTTCGGCTGCTTCTGCCACTGTTTCCCTTTCTTCCCCCGCGGAATCTCCTCCTTCCGCGTCCTCTCCTCCTCCCGCGTCCTCTCCTCCTCCTCCTCCTCCCGCCCCCTCTCCTCCTCCTCCTCCATCTTTATCGGAGCTTTCTCTGTCCGTCTCTTTTTCGCAGCCGACGCCGGTGGTCCCGATGATGGAGTCATTCCAAATTCTGCCCACGTTTCTGCAGCATCCATTGCATCTTTTGCGTCCACAGTGATTTTTATATCATCCCCTCTCCCCGCGGAGCTTTTCTCTGTTATCAGTGCCTTAACTTTTGGGCCTAGGCTTGTATACGTACGGATGAAGATCGTACCATGCTCACACCAGCGATCTGTTGTCTCCTTAATCCACAGAAGAGTTTCTTTGATCATCTCTGCGCTATCACCCTCGGCCTTCAATATGGGGTTCCCCAAGGCTTTACAAAAGCCTGGGTCGAGCGTTTGAGTTTTGATTGTAGTCTTGTTCAGCTGTATCGTTGTTTTGTCAGCTGTAATTTTCAGACTGAAGCCTGTCGCTACTTCTTTGCACAGACTGGCAGCTGGGCCCTGCTGACAGATGGATTGGACAAGAAGTCTTGCTATTGTGTTGTCGCTATCAACGGGGCCTGGATGCTCGGCTGCTAGCTTAGCAAACGTAGCTAGCCAAAACACAAAATGAGTGGCGCCGGCTAGGTAGGCTGTTGTTGGTCCAGGTATCGCCATTTTGGTACGCGTCGACCAGAGTGGGTATAACCATGCTGTCAGTATCAGAATGAACAGCTTTCCAAGCCTTAGTTTTGTCCTTCGGTGCTCTTCCTCGGCTTACTTGCCGGGCCCAAACACCTTCCAACACATTTCTTTCCAGTAGTACCTGGTTGCTGCGGTGCAGTTTCGATTGCCTATAGCTGCAGCCAACCTGCAAGTAATGCATTATCGTCCAAGTATCAAAGCTGGCTACATGTACATTGGAGCCCTTGGCGCCCTGGAATCTTCCAAGGTAATGTTCAGCAAACTTATTGGTAATCATTTGGGGGCTAGACCAAAACTCCTCGCCTTTTTCAGTTTCGTAAGCCTCGTCCAGTACCAGTAGCAATGCAGAGACAATCCAAGTCCAAGTATCTGCGTACGAGCCAAACCCCTGTTTAAATTCCGATCCAACCACCAAAGGTGGGCCGGGTAAGGCTGTTAGTACCAGTTTGCTTTTTGATGGTGACTTTCCAGTATCAGGGCGCCTCCGATTCTAGCTCCGTCAGTAGCACGATGTTTGCATCAGCTGAGCCGCCCCGGAGTTCGCAAAGCGTCTTTAGAATGCAAAAAAGGACGCTACAATAGGGTGTAGCGGGCTTCTTCTGCTCTCCTGAAACAAAACCTGTAAGCCTTCCAATTCCTGCCATAATATCCGTTGCTGCTCCTGTAAAGAAATCCATCTTGCGCTGGCTTTTTTGGGCTTGAATACGGGCTCTTGTCTTTTTACTTATTTATGCCAGACCGGTTTGTTAAAGTGAAGAGAAAGTTTGGTTTGGTTTAGGTACAAGAGAAAAAAGGGAAGAGGGAGGGGGGGGGGAGGGGAACGAGGAAGAGGGGGGAAGGGGGCAAAGGGGGTTGCCAATTCTCCGCCTCCCCCCCTCCCTCTCTTACTCGTTGTCTCGTGCTTGTTTCAGCATATATTCCTTTTTTTACTGCTATACTCGCCAGAGGTGTTCGTGATCAAAGGTGCGTAAATTAGTGAGGACCCACGCGCGGGCTCCGTAGCCGCCAAGTAAGAAGCGTGGTGTCGAGGTGAGCAGAGAGTTATACAAAGCAAGAGTTTCTGGTACCGGGCGCGGCACCGCGGCGACGACCTCTGACGATGATGCCTGCTGCCCGTCTGACACTAGCAACAGCAACAAGTAGGCCCAAAGCCAGTGGAGTCCGCCTACAGTCAGCAGTTTGCCCAGAAGCGCCGCAAAGCCGCGCAGAGAGGCGGGCGCCTCCGAGCAAGGGCCGGGTAATTGCGCCAGCCAGAGCCTATATATGAGTCGGCGGTCCCCAAGACGCCAGATCCTTTCCACAGACAGCTTGCGCCTCAGGCCCGGCAGGCAGTTTGGTGCACAGGTGCACTTACCGGCGGGTGAGTTCAGGCCGGACTGGCCAGTGGGCATGTAGAATACTCGTGTGCGCCCCTCAGACCACGATCTGGCACGTAAGGGGCCCCCGTGCTGTAGGTCATCCGCGGAGGCCTCTAGGTCAAGGAGAGCAGTCGGCAAGCCCGTCAGCAGGCAGGTGTCTTGTCGTGCGCAGCCGTTGGACTTGTGACAGTAGTATATAGCCCCTGAAGATATGCAGACCGACCAGGGCAAGCCACGGGCCCCCCGCGCCCACTCGCAGGCACGGCTGCATGTGTGGCTTCTTCCCGCCGGGGCCCTAGCCCTGCTAGTGGGGGAGGCCCAGCACGCGATGAATTGTGCAGCGCATTCAGCCAACTGATCGTGCAGGTGCCATTCCATAGAGGGTTTCTTAATGAAGGGCAAAACAAAACAATAGGAATAGTCAGGACATTTCAGGGGGACCAAGGAGGGGAAAAAAATCATTGTCCCCCCGTCCTCCTTAACCCCCCCCCCTCCACTCCCTCCCCCCCCCCCTCCCTCCCTTCCTCCCCCCCCCCACCACTCTTTCCTCTCTCTCTCTCTCTCTCCCTCTCTCTCTTTCTCTTTCTCCCCTCAAAAGATGACAGACGCCGCAAGACCCGGAAGCTTCGCACACATAATAACTGTGTGGGCAAGACTTGTCAAGATCTTCTGTTTCGAGGTTGGCTTTGAGCGTGATAAGTTGGAGGACATCGGGGTTGCCCTGCAGACCTTCAGGGACAGGACTAGAAAAAACGTCAAACGTACAGAGGCATATTCTGAGTTCTACCGCAAACTAGAAGATGATTTTTCCGGGGACGACGTAACTACACAAGAAATCCTCGATGCTCTTCCTGAACCAGACCAATTCGATGTATGGAAAGAAACTGAACCAAGGAAGAGCTTGTGTGAAGCGCTGGAAGACCTCATTTTGTTGAGCCGGCCGACCGACGACACGATTGTCACGGACATAGAAAGAACACAATTACAGCAAGAGCTTGCGGCAAATTTGCGTGACAATCTCACTCTCCTCAATGAAGAAGGGCTGGACGACGATACTCGTCGCAAGATAGACAAGGAATCAGAAGGTTTCCTGGCTGAAATCAATACGGCGCTGTCAACGGCCGGCAAGGGCGAAGAAGCAGAGCCTGAGCCTGCAGAGCCTGAGCCTGAGCGTCCTCCACCTCTTGTTCGCACGGAAGATGATGATGTTAGCGCCCGTCCAGAAGGCTCCGATGCAGAAGACTCGATGGATAGTAGTCGCCACGAGGAAGAAAGCTCGCTTGCTAGTAGTCGCCACGAGGAAGAAAAAGAAGAAGATGCAAATGTAGCAAAAAAAGCTGGCGCAGAAGAAGCTGGCGCAGAAGAAGCTGGCGCAGAAGAAGCTGGCGCAGAAGAAGCTGGCGCAGAAGAAGCTGGCGCAGAAGAAGCTGGCGCAGAAGAAAAAGCAGCAGATAAAGAAGAAGAGGAAGACGAAGGTCCGCCAGCTCTGACACTTTCCGATAATGATGATTTCGGTTCTGAATCTGGAGTTCCGCCCCTGCCGACGAAGACCCCCTTGGATGGCCCCGGCAGGGCTGGTCGTGTGCGGGTGATAGAACCCCTGTACAACCAGCCTTCTGAGTATTGGACCTTTGAAAGCCTCCAAGCAATACTTGCACGGAACCCCGAGGAGGAGGAATTCGTGGACAAATTATGTCAAGAGCCCTTCTGGAGCAGCGAAAAGCGATTCTCAAGACTTCTCGATCTGCGCGATGACATGGAAGCTAAGGGCCTACCTCATGCATTCGATTACAAGCGTATCATGGCGATGATCCTGCGCACACTTGCCACCGAGTTTGAGCAATGGCACGTATTTGTCCCTAAAGGGTTGCACAAAGAATACATACAACTGTTAGCCAAAATGGACGAGGGGGCCGTGCTGTGGTTTCTGCTGCAGCTTACTGCACGACAGCAATACCGCTACAGGCTTGTGGGCGGCAAGTATGCGCAGCTGGTTGATAATTTTATGGCCGAGTGGTCGCGTGCGAACGAGTGCTACTGGAAAAGATATGACAACATTAGTGTTGACAAGCCCACGGAAAGGCCAACTCTTGACGATGAATATTTCGAAAAGTATTTTACCAACATTTCCCAGCTTGCTGCGACCCTTGAGGAAAAGGCAGAGCCGGGCGAGGATGAGGATGAAGAGCTAGACGAGGATGACGAAGACGAAAGAAGACGAAGACGAAGACGAGGATGAGGCTGGCGTGGCAGCATCAGCTAACACTGGCAAGCCACCGGCGATGCGCGGTCCCGCTGCTGGTGCGCCCTCATCTATTCGTTTGGATTCATAGTGCTGTTAGCAAGGGAAAGAAAAAGAGGGGTCGCTCTCCATGTCTTTTGTACGGAAAAAAAAATTAATTTAATAAAAAAACAAGAAAGAAGAAATTAAGAGTCGCAGGCTAGAGCTAGCTCGGGATAGGCGGCACGACCGGCACCTTCCTCGTCGTGGGCTCTAGCAGCCAGCAAAGCCTGGACGGCGCCGCGCACCGGCAGTTGCATAGGCTGCGTTATTAGCACAAGTGCCCATTCCTTTTCCAGCAGCAAGCATTCCCGGAGGGACCGGCTAGACACAGGGACAGAGCGGAGCCGAAAACGCACGTCGCCTACAATTACAGAGGGGTTGCCGCACGTGGCACGCGCTTCCGTCTGTAGTTCATAGTACCCAGCGCCCGCGCCGGCGGGGCCACCGCCTTGCTGGGCTAGGAATTCTTGGCCCGCCTCTCGTATGTGCTGGCTTAGCACGGAGGCGGACGACGCTGAGGCGGGGCTCCGTGCCCGAGCAGAGCCTGCAGCTCGCGGCAAGGGCGTGCGCAGTGATTCCAGTAGCGAGGCCACCTCGTGTTGTCTGCTCTCGCGGACCTTTTATCTCCCTCTCGCCCCACAATTTCTTTCTCTTCTCCGCGCCCCCCCCCCTCCCCCCTTCTTTCTCTCTCTCTCTCTCTCTCTAAATCAGGCCACTAGAGCGGTGAGTGATGCAGCAACAACAACAACAACAACAGCAACACTTACCCCGGGAACAAGCGGAAAAAAAGTGGGAAAGCTTTGCGTGCTTATCTCTTTCTTTTGGCTGTTCGAGAGGACGACGAGGAGGATGGAAGCTGGTCTCGCTGGTGCCAGATCTGCAGCTGTTCGTGTTGACCCGCCCCTGTCTCCAGTACCCCCTGTCGCAGGGCCAGGGGGGCAGCAGCCCATGCAGCGCTTAGCTCTGGGCAGCCTGGCTGCAGAGGCGCCGCCAGGATTAGATGTAACAAGAGGTAGCGCGCAAGCTCCCCTGCCAAGGGCTCACGTGGCCACCAAATTATCCGTGGTGGCGAGGAAGGGCTGCAGGCTATGTCGCAGACCAACAGGCGGCACTTGGTCGACGAAGACGACGAGGACGCCGGGCGTTGGCGGATTGGCGCTGGCGGCCAACCCGCCAGAGGAGAATCTAGCCGCCTGACCAGCAGGACGGCGGTCCTTGCGGCCATGCGGAGCTCTCCCCTGATGTTAGCGAGCCGGCCGAGCTCCTGGAGACAACCGGAGAACAACAAAGGCGTCCGCGTCCAACGCAGCCGTGTGCCAAACAAGATGCCAGGCAAGGTAGATCGCACGCCCAGCGGGTAGCGGACAAAGTTTCGGGGCTGTTGGCATAGGTCCCAGAGCTCCGCTAGCGCCTGGGAAGATTGGCAGGGGTATCTTCCACAACTAAGCGGTTCCAGATTTGGCTAGGGAGCTTAGCGGGCTTGGCGGGCTGTTGCTGCAGCAGCAATGCACGCAAGTCCGCCCAGCTTTTGTGCTCCGCAATGAGCCAGCCCTTCCGAACTGCCGCGCGTTCTGCCGGGCTGAGACGCTTGAAAGAGCGCGGGGCGCGAGGGCGCTGCCAGAACCTGTTGCGCCACACATCCCGAACTGCCGGCTCCAGGCCCGGCTCCGCATCTTTCAGTGGGCCCCCGCCGCCCAGCAGAGCCTGCAGCTCGTGGAATCTGGCCAGCAACAGGGGCGGGCCGCCGCCTGCCAGCAAGCGATAGCCCACTTGCAAGGGCTTCCAGCGCTGTCCGACGGCGGGGCGGGGCAGGTCGCGGCAAGGCCCCCCGCCCCCTGCTGGGGGTGCCCAGGCGGAGCTGTCCAAGTGGCGCGGCACAGACCAGGCGCCAGGCATCGCTTGGGCTATTGAGGCCAGCGAGCGCCGCGCCCGTCGCGCTACGAATACACGAGAGAAATTGAGCATGGAAAGCAGCTGCCGCGTACGCACCGGCAGTGAACCCAACCCGCCCGGCGCCCCCGCCAGCACTAGGGCCGAGGACTGCTTCAGCAGCCGCTGAGCCTCGGCGTCTCCAAGCCGCCGGCTGCAGTGCACGGGCGTGCTCTGCCCGGCCTGCCAGGCCCACAAGGTCTTGCGAGGCACGTCCAGCACTACCAGCACGCGGCGCCACCGCGTGGTCTCTCCGGGGCGGGGGGTGGCTAGCAGCCCGGCGGGCGTAAAGCACGGTGGACCAGGGCTAGCCAGGCTCGCCACCGGCCGGCGCCAGCACCAGCGTGCAAGACTCTAGGTCAATGGCCTGCAGTTGCCACAGGCAGTGCCACAGCGCACGCTGGCCCGCCCTGGCACCCGGCCGCCAAGTTATGCACCGGCTGTCCGCAGGCCCGCGCGCAGCTTCTAGCTCCGCTTGCCAGGCGCGCAGCCAACTCACCCCCAAGTCGCCCAACGAGAGCTCCGGGCAAGTGCGAGCCAGAGGCCAGCCCGGAAAACAGCTCGCCAGACTGAGACCGCTCGGAGGATGGTCAAGCCGTTCTGCCTGCAGTCGGTACAGGCGCTCCGCCTGGGCGCACAGCAAACGTCCAGCCCCCGCTTCTGCCCCCGCCGTCGTCGTCAGGTCGTCGGTGCCCAGCGCCCGCAGCAGCTGCCGGGCGCAAGCGCACAGTGCTTCCCAACACGCGCCGGGCCGGAGGGACAGCTTGAGCACGTCACCGTGCCTAGACAGCCGCCAGCAGCAGCACACACCCCCGGCGGGGCGCTGCTTGGGGGCTCGCGGCCGATCGCCCGCCAGTCGGACGCGGAGGTACAAGAGTGTCAGGCAGATGGCACCCCCCCCAGAGTCTCCCGCCAGGGGCACAAGCCCTCCGGCCGCCGCGGTCGGCCCCCGCGAGCAGGCGTCGTACAACCAGGCGCGCAGCTTGATGCTCTCGTCCTTACTCAGCGCCTTAACCAGCCCAGACAGCTCCGCCGCTCCCGCCGCGAGGCTGCCCCCGCGGACGCCTGGCCGGCCAGCTGGCTATGCTGCCCGTGCTGGCTGTGCTGGCTGTGCTGGCTGTGCTCTAACGCGCCGGCCAGGCGGAGCCAGAAGCGTGCGGGGGCCGGGGGCGGCCGGGCGAGGTCGTCGTCCTGTGCGGAACTGCAGCTGGGGCTGGAACCTGCGCAAGGGATCAGGTACACACCCCTACCGCCAGCCCCACGGCGCACCAGGCCTGCCTGCACCCAAGCAGCGCCCCAAACCGCCTCACAAGGCAAAGCGTCGGGCCGCACCCGGCAACAGCGGCCGGTGCAGAGGAGGACGGCTAAGGCAAGTTGCTAGCACTTATTGAGGTCTGACGTCTGGGCGCTAGCGGCCCCGGCCGCGAACCAGTCGGTGTAGGCCCGGAACCAGCGCTCGTCCCGCCCAAAGCCGTCGTCGTCGTCGTCGCCGTCACTGGCATGAGCGGCTGCTCTGGGAATCAGCACGGGCTGCGACCAGGCGGCGTGCTCTGCCAGACCGGAACTAAACCAACGACGGGCGCACCAGGTCGTCTGTGCCGGCCCCGCCGGCAGGGAGCCCGCGCTGAGCAGCGTGCGGGCACGCGCAGAGTCCGCCCACCAAGCACAGGCGGGGGATAGTGGGACCCGATCCTCCCCCCCCCGGGCCGGGGCCGGCGGCAGCATCAGCAGCTGTGGCGCTGGCCTCCGTCGCTCTCCCCTGGTTGCCGGCCTTCTTCGGAGGGCTCGACAACCAGGACAGGCAAACGTCCAGCGGGGACGGACGAGCTTCCGCCTCTTCGGTCCAAGGTAGACCCGACTGCCGCGACAGCTCTGCGCACATTTCCCAGGCCAGGGCCAGGCCCGGCGGGGGCGGCGGCACGGGAGGGGTGGGCGGACCAGCGCAGGGCAGAGGGGTCCTGCTGTGCCAGTGCAGCCACAGAGGCACCCAAGCAGCTTGAGCGGGATTCAGGTGCACAAAGCGATCCCGCACCTGAGCCAGCCGATGCAGTACGGTGTCCAGCAGCCTGGCGCGGTAGTCAGTGACCTCTGCCGCTGCGCCGACGATGACGACGGGCGGGTGCGCCGCTGAAGCGCCAGAACGGCACAGGTCTGCCAACAGTTGCCAAACAAGCTTCTCCCAGTGGGCAGTGTCCAGCAAGGGAGCCGCACAGCTGCACACTTCGTCCTGGCAACTTTCGCTGCTGGCCCACAGCAACAGAGCCACTGACACTTTGTCGTGGCCCTGGGGGCAGAGTAGAGCAGAGTGGCAGAGCGCCACGAGCGCGCACGCCAGCTCGTGGTGACCGCTGCTCCAACGCTTTTCTTGCGGAGAATAAAAGCTACCTAGGCCGAGCAGACTACCTGCCAGCGCCGGCAGCTGCTGCACTAGTCGACTGCTTGCGCACCCCCCGGCCTCTATCGCCATTCGTAACCAACGCGCTGACTCCACCGGCTCCAGCTCGGGGCCTGCTGTCGTAATACTGCGCCTAAAGCAGCCGCTGTCGCTCGCTGCCTGTCCCACGGCAGCAGCGGCAGAAGAAGAAGGAGAAGGAGAAAACACCATGACTATTAGCTCTTGGCTGTTGCACAAGGCGTGGCGCGACGATCCAAGCACATACGACCGTTGCCGTTCAACAGTTAAGCCCAGGGAGGCCCATTCTGTCCGGACCCGAGCAAGTTCGCGTTCCGACTCCGCCACTGTCCATCGCTGCTCTTCCACTCCGCAACAAATATAAAGTCTAGTCATGCGCTTTGTAGCTTTCTCCTCCCTCCCCTCGTCGTTTCAGGGCGGAAGAGGAGCAAAAAAAGTGACCAAGTGGTAAAGATGGGGGGGGGGGTGCCGCGCAGGGCGCAACACACAGAACGAAAAGTTTTCTGAGGAGAGGAGGGGCGGGGGGGAGAGGGGGGTAGAAGAGGGTCGTAGCCTTTTCCCGTGCCTCCTCCTCCATTCACCTTAAGAAAAAAATGAGGGGTAAGCGTCGGAAGACCAAGGTGACTCAGGCGCCTGGGTCGGCTAGTCCCTGCCAGAGATGGGGCCCTGATTTAGAAAAAGCCTTGTTCGGGAACCAGCAGCAAAGAAAAAAGCACACGGGCCATGCAGAGTTCACAGCTCTAAGACAAAGAAGTGCTGGCGAACAGAACGTAAGTTTCAGCCCCAGCGGCTTTGTAGCACGTCTGCCCGTAGTAAGCAACCAGTACCTGGACGAAAAGCTGTCGCAGCTGCGCTTCGAAATTGACAGGACCCTGCCCGACAGCGTGCTCATCAGAGAAGTTCCACCCAGTGCGTGGGAAGGTGCAGTCGTTTTGCAGTCAGAAACACGTAGGGTTCTGCGTGTAGGTCAGGGGCTGGTGTGCAAGGAAGTAGAGAACAGTGTCGGCGGTGGAGCCAACAATGTAGTCGTCGAGGCTGCTATGCAGGCCCGCCTGCACAAGCTAACGGACGGCGTTGTGCCGCCCGTCCTCGGGTTGTTTTGGTCCGAAAGCAGCTCTCGCGCGGGCGGAAGCTACTGGTTCTGCATGACGGACATGGGCGTGCCGCTGACTCGTAACAAGCTCCGACTACAAGAGCTCGAGACAACATCTAGCCTGGTGCGAACACTGTGCCAGGCCCAGCACAACGTGGCCGCGTCTCTGCGCAGCATAAATTGCATTCTGAGCGACTGGGGCCTCAGAACCCCTTGTGGGATGGCAAAAGCTGCCACCGCATTGATTTTGACAACAGTAACATGGTCTTGCTGAGGCTAGTGGACGTTCCGGACTCGCAAGCAGCAAGTGCCAAATCCGGGGGGCGCGGCGACGACAATGCGCGCCGAGGTCCCGCGGTGGGCGACGTGGTGGACTTTTTAAATCAATTTACTGCCTGGTGCCAGACGTGGGCCTGCTTTAATTACGGGAAGCCTCTGCACGCCATATTCCCTACTCTGAGCGGGGCGGAGATCGCCGCCCCCTTCCGCGAGACGGTGCTGGGGGCCCCGGAACCCGTTAGAAGTTGGAGTGCCCGTCTAGAGAAGCAGACTTGATTTTACAGAATCAGAAGGGGCCTTTCTTCTATTCATTTGCCTACTTGACGAGGTGCGGGCTTGTTTGGCCCTCCGGCGACTGCAGTTCCTCCGCCACGGCCTTACTGCAAGCGGGATTGCTGGTCAAACAGGGGACAGACCCTAGCAAGCTTGTGCTGGCAGATTCCGACGAGGCTCTGCCTGCCAAGCTGGTGAAAAGAATTTCGCGACTCCCCGGGCCCGACGACCCCAGAACACTGCGCTACGCTCGGCTTTGCTCTCTGGTGATGGAATTTACGCAACTCGTGCTTAGGACAATACTAGAGCCCAGCCTCAGCCCGCTGGTGCGGGCTGGAAAGAAACACCATACCCGCAAGCTGGCAGATAAAATTATTTCCAAGTCGTTTTAGTGTCGAGGGGTTTAATTAAAGTTTTTAGCTCCTGCAATTTCTGAGATTTTTTGTCTGAATTATTTTTATCTCGTTTCAATTTTTAGAGTTGTGGATTTGTGTGTGTTTCACTGTAGCAAAGGACGACGACGACTGTCGTCGTCGTCCTTTGGTAGAGAACGAGGCCCTAAACCGCGAATTGGAAGCTCTCTTTGCAGTAAGTGGAACTTCTTGCTGTGTACTAGAGCTCTGCAGGATGTTGCAGCATTTGCAACATCCTGCAGAGAGATAGCCGAACCACCAAAGTACGAGCAGCAGGTGTGCCACGAGGTAGAGCACGAGGGTAACGACGAGGCCAATTTCGGCTACCTTGTTGGAAGCAAACTTGTCCTGAAGATAGTCTGTGCATCTATTGATCTGGGCAGCGGTTGTTTGCACTTCAGTGTCGTTCATGGCCTCCCGGGCCGACAAGGTGAAGTTGGCAAAGCATCGCAGGGAAGCTTGGCTTTGTGAGAGCATGATCTCCCAGATAGACAGGAGCTTCTTGTCGGTGCCTTTTTGGATTTCTTGCAGTTCGGGTTCGTCTAGGCGTTGCTGTACGTTTTGGATTGACGTTTGGACCTCTGTTGTGTAGCTCTTGATTCTGGAGTCAAGATCTTGCAATCCGGCCTTTAACTCGGTGAGGGTGGGGTCTTCACTGCCCGCGTGGCTGGCGCCCGACGAAACAGCGGTTGCGTGCACGGTGTCGACGAAGCTGTCGAGCGCCACGCTGGCTTGGCCTGGATCGCTGAGGGGAGGGGAGCTAAGCTGCACGTCGCTTGCGAGGCGGCGCCGCGGCGTGAGCCGCGGCGCATTGTCGGTCCGGTTGCTAGCCGTCGCGTTAACGGTCCATTCGCCTTTGAGTGTGCTGCGCGTGATCCATTTGGCATACTTAGCGACCGCGGCCTCTACGGTCTGGAGCCATTCTTCGTGCAGGCGTAGGGCCTCCGCGGTGGTAGCCGCAGCCTGCGCTAGTAGCAAGCCCTGCTGGTCGCTGTACACGGCGTCCAGGACCGTCTGCTCTTGGAGCGGGACGGCGCTGGTGGCGCCGAGCGCGTTCCAGACGAAGCAGAGCGTGTTGCCCTCGGCGGGGTACATGCGTATGCCGGCCGGCGTGAAGACGGCGACTACTGCGGCGGCAGTGGCGGCGCGCCAGAGATTCTTGGTTAGCCCGGTAGGCGGGAGCGTTTGCCAGACGGGCACGGGCGTCGTGCCGTTGGGCCAGGGCGGAGGTGTGAGCTCTAGCCGCCAGGTCCGCCCGACGAGAGCGGGCGGGAGTAGGTACTGCAGTGTCAGGTCGCGTGTGCCGGGCAGCAAGACCTGCACATCGGTAGGGCATTCCAGGCGTACGGAGGTGCCGGTGCCGGTGTCGTTGCCAGCGCCGCCGCCGGCAGGGTTGCCGTTCCCGCCGCCGCCGAGCTGCTGCTGCTGCGCCAGGGCGGAGCCCGACTCGGGGACGCGCAGCTGGGCAGTGACGCGGCCAGCCCCAGAAGCGGCCCGCCAGCGTACCCGAATCGAGGCGTTAGCCAGCAGCTCGGCGGCGGCACCGCCCCCGCCGAAAGCGGGCTGTAGGATCATTTCAAAGTTTTCTAGGACTTGGCAGACCCGACCCTGGGGTACGGCGGGCGTGCGTGCACAGAAGACCCGGCGCCCGCCCTGGGAGCTAACAGCATAGACAGGGCGCACGAGGTCCCCGGAGCTGGTGACCGCGCGGCGGGGGTCGAAGTCCTCGTGCGAGGGTCGGGTGTGCAGCAGCGAGCCATGCTCGTAGCGGTAGAAGTCCTCGAAGCGGAACATGTCCCAGGTGCCATCCTGGCGGTACGCGGTCTGCGAGTACACTCGCGAACCCAGCGCGCTCTCGTCGTCGTCGTCGCCACCCTCGGGCGACGGCGGGCTGGCGCCTTCCGGGCCTATGGGCAGGCGTACTGTGTTAAGGCACGTGCCGCCGGCGCTGCGCGAGGCCCGCTGGAAAGCGGAGCGGCCGGCGCAGATGTCGGTGGGATCCACGTCCACCAGGTAGCGCCCCGTGGCGGCGGGGTTCGGCGCGGCGCAGCCTCCCTCCAAGGCGCAGACGGGCTCGCCCGCCCAGTAACAGCCGTTGTCGAGGGTGCCCAACAAGAGCTCTTCGCCGGGGACCTCGTAGTCGATTAGGGCCCAAGAGGTTTGGGTTTCCAGCGCGCGCTGGAGCTCATCGAGCTCGGCGGCCGCCTTGCCTTGCAGCTCGGGGGAGTCGCGGTCAAGTTCGATTTGCCAGTTGATGACTGGTTCCGTGCGTACGGGCTCCACGCGCAGCAGGCGCAGCGCCGTTCCCGTGTGCGCCAGCCAGCTGGTGCGGTAGCAGTTGATAAGATCGGAGGGCGTCTGCTGGCCGGACAGCAGCCTGGCCTCCTCGTCGTCGAGGGCCGGGCGGACAGGCGGCGCCTCGCTCGCCTCCTCCACGAGTGCGAGGGTCTGTGCCACCGCGTTGGCGCCTTGCAGCTGCTGCGCCGTCGTCGTTGTTGTTGCCGGGGCGGCGGCGGCGGTGGCGCCGAGATCGACTGTCGCAGTAGCAGCAGCTGAGGTGGAGTTGCCGGCGGCGAGGAGCGCTGAGGGGGTGGTTGTGGACCACAGCGAAGGCTGTTGCGCCAGGTAAGCTGCGATGCTCTCAGGAGGGGGCGGGCTGCGCTGGCTGAACTCGGTGCGCATGCCGAGGGGCGGCAGCATCCCCTCGGTGGCATAGAGAAACTCTGCGACCAGCGGCGAGTTGGCCAGCGTCTTGAGGGCCAGGGCCCACTGCCGCTGCAGCACTAGAGTGAGCAAGTACGGCGTCAGGAGCCAATCGCGCTCCGTGGTGCCGGCCTTGTCCCAGCCCTCGGGGACCTGGCCGTTCTGGTACAGCACCCCCGCCGCCCCCAGCCTGAGGTACTGCTCTGGCGCGGCCTGCAGCTGCTGGGTCAGGCGCGCGAACACGCGGGCCGTGCGGATGTTGCTGTCGCACACCAGCGTCTCCCGCAGCTGTTGGAGCTGCAGCGCCTCCTGGGAGTTCGAGCGCAGGGCGTCCTCGGAGGCGGTCACGGCGGCCCTGTTCCAGTAGCCGTAGGCCGCACCGCCCTGGGCCGAGCTAGTGCGCCCCGTCAGTACGGGGCGCAGGCTTCAGCGGACCACCCCCGCGGCCGCCGGAGCCAGGGGGGCGGCGTCCCCCCAGAGCGCCTCCGGCCCCAGGCAGAGCGCCGTCAGGAGCCCGCGGACGGCGTCGCCCCCGGCTAGGTCAAGCCCCACGGCAGCGCTGTCGGTGTCTTCGGCCGTCTCCAGCTTGGGGGCGGGGTCGGTGCCCGGCTGCCTGTTTTGTTGTGCCCAGCTGTACAGCGTTGCCTCGCGCAGGACCGGCAGCCGCTTGTCCGAGCTCCAGACGGCGCCTGCTGTTGGCGAGGCGGGGGGCACGGGCTGGACGCTGGAGGGCACGCACAAGCCCGAGCCCCGGCCGGCCTCGCCCAAGGGCAGCTGGGCGGCGCCCTGCTGTAACCAGGTCGTGTTGTGAAAGTAGCGCGCGCTGGCCCCCTCCACGCCGCCCAAGGAGTGGGTGAGTTGGCAGCGCTGGGCGCTGACGCGCAGGCAGCAGCCCGCGCAGCGCAGCTGCTGCGACAGCGAGCCCAGGCGGCAGCTGGGCCTCCCCCAGGAATTCATGACTAGGTCTTCCTTGAAACCCATGGTGTTCAGCCCCTCCTGGACCCAGCGCAGGTCGCAGAGCTGCAGCAGCCGCAGCTGGTAGACCCACACCTGGCCCGAGGCATGGAGCAGCGCGTGCCACAGGCGTGTCTCGTGGGTCGGCGCGGTCGCGGAGGCGCCCGACAGCGCGCGCGGCACGACGCCGAACTCCTGCCCCTGCCCCGGCGGCGCGCCGTAGGGCGTGCTGGGCAGGAAGGGTTGCTCCCCGGCGAGCCGGAGCGAGAGCTCCTCTTGCACGTCGTGCACGTGCGCGACGTAGCGTTGCCGCCCGTACAGCAACTGGCGCGCCAGCGCCGCTACCTTGCTGCTGCTGGCGGCGGACTTGCCCATCACGTTGGCAAAGTCCTTCATCAGCCCGCGGGTGACGTAGAGCGCGTCCTGGACGGCACCCGCCAGCCCGCGCAGCTCCGCGACTGCCCGGTCGGTAGAAGCGTCCAGCTGCTCGATCAACCCGCCCACGCGCTGCAACTCGCGTTCCAGACCGGCGAACTGGCTGGCGACTGCCTCGCGCTGCGTGTCAAAGTCCTTGGTGTAGCGCTGCACGTTGCTGGACAGGTCCGTCAGTCTTTCCTGCATGTTGGCGAGCGCCGCCATGCGCACGTTGCCCAGCCAGCCCTCTAGGTCCTCGGCCAGGCCCAACCCCTTGAGTTGCAGTGCCAGGTTCTCCCTCTGCTTGGTCGCGATGGCCACGATCCCGTCGGAGCCGCTCCCCATCACCTCGGACACAAAGTTTTCCAGCGCCGCGGCGTTGGCGGACAGGTCCAGCGCGGCCTTGGCCACCGTGAGGCGCAGCGTCTCGGTGCTCTCTGACACGGCGTAGTTGGGCTTGCACCGTGTCTCGTAGTCGATGCCCGACCTGGTCTTGTAGCCGGGCTCTACGACGGTGCCCCCTATGCCTATGTCGTAGGACTCCTTGCTCAGGAAGCAGCGGTTGAAAGGGGGCAGGCGCGTGGGGTTCGTGGAGTCAGGGTGGCGGCAGGTGGCGCCCTCGACAGCCTGGACCTCCCCCGCCGCCGCAGCGTTGGCGTAGCAGCGCTCTGCCAGCGCTATCCACCGGAAGTACTCGACCCCCCCGTCGGGATATTGAGAGGCGGGCTGCGACAGCTGGCAGGAGGAGCCGCGCACGGCAGCGCACTGCAGCTGGGCCGCTGCTAGGCTGATGGGGGTTGTGTAGTCGAGGGCTAGCTGGCACAGCCGGCGGGCCTCGCTGCAATCGAAGCCCAGCGCCTCCAGCGACTTGATCTGGCCTTCGGTGTACAGCATGAGCGCCTTGAGGTCAGCGCCCGAGGATTCGGCGACGTTGCCGAGCGCGTTCATAAAGGACGTGTTGCACCTGTCTTCCAGGGCGGCGGGCGCCTGGCGCAGCTCGGCGTGCATGGAAGCAAAGTCCAGCAGCGGCGTGCAGTAGCTGTGTCCAAGATTGCGCACGCAGGCCTGGACCTGCCCGTGGGTACGGAGCAGCCCGTGACCAGGGCCCGGGCGGGGGTCCAGGCGCTCCCAGGGGTTCACGGGGCAGCCACGGAGCCCCTCGTTGGTCGACTCAGCGCAGGGACACTCGGCGCCCTTGAGCCAGCCCGGGCTGCCGGGGTCGCCCGCCGAGCGAAACCAAAACTGGCTTGCGGCCAGCTTGCCGTCCGTGCAGAAATAGCGGCGGAACTGTTCCAGCTCGCTCTCCTGGGTGTGCTGAGGCTCGATGAACCCGCCACCATCTTCGTCCAGCAGCAGCCACAGGCTGTCGAGCAGGTCGGCGCGCAGGCCCGCGGCGCTCCCCCCGAGCATTCGGCCGCCAGCTTGGCCGATTCGGCGTTGTCCGCGGCCAGGCCGCAGTAGAGCTCGCGCTCGCTCCGGCTCTCACAGGCGCTGCTGTTCCAGCGGTGGCTGGCGCCGGGGCGAAGGAACACACGCGCGGGGATGCAGGAGAAAGCCTCCTGTGTGTCCCGCGCGTTGTCGGAGCCCGGGGTAAATTTGCAGCGGTTATCGCTGGCAAAGACTCGCGGGTATAGCGCGTCGGGCCCCGGCTGCGACGATTCCGTCGTCCCCCGGCAGGCCTCGCTCTCTTTGCGCGCCTCGTACGGCTGAGACTGCGCCGGCGGGCGACAAGGGGGGTCCCACTGCCACTGGAGCGGGTAGCCCCGCCGTGCTGGAGGCAGCTGGTGCTTCGCGGTCACCAGGTCCACCCCGCGGCTGCTGCCTGCGTTGTCGTCGTCGTACTGCGGGGCAAGGCGTGCCTTTTGCAGCCAGTCGTACATGGCCGTGGCGGTCAGGACGCCCCTCAGCGGGCCGGGGTCTAGGTGTGCCGGCTGGGGCGCGTTGGCGTCGCCCCCAAATACCACTCGGCTGATGTCGAGCACATAGCTCGGCACCTGGCGGGCCAAAACGAGCTGTTCCCAGTATTGGCTCTGGGCGGCCGCGCACGCTTGCCGTCCGTCCACGGGCGTCCAGCCGACCAGCTGTCTGCTCTTGTCGTTTTGCAGGAACTCGTTCCACATATTGTCTGTTTGTTCGTCATCGGGCTCGACCGTTTGTTTACCGTCCTTTTGTTTCTGAATGGCTAACCAGATCCCACTAACCAATGCGCTGAACCCCGCCCATGGCGCGACCACCGGCATAACAAACGCCGTACCTACCCATGATTGCCAGCGAGGCAGCAAGCGCCGTTTCCAATTTCTTGGTCCTCTCGCTGTCCCCGGGGGTTTCGGCCGGGATAAACGACGTTCTGTACGCCGTGGCCAAGCGAATCCGCGCTTGCGTTTGGTGCAGCTCCAGCGCCCGGCGCTGGTGCACAGCGAGCCCCACAAACCCGCCCCGGCCTCCGTCGCCTAGGCTGCAGAGCAAAGGTGCTAGACAACGGCGGCTGTAGTTGAGCTCGTGCAGAAAGAGTTTGGTCAGCTTAGCGCCCCGGAGCAGAGTCTGCTCGTAGTCGTAGACGCTCGCCTCCATGTAACTCTTCTGGTAGTCCCGCAGAACCTGCGGGTGGTAATGTTGCATGCTCGCACAATCCGCCGGGACGCCCCCGCACAGGGGGGCTGCGGGGGAGAGCCCGGCGCTGCCTGCGGGCGTGGCTTCCTGGGGGGACGGCACTGTCTGTTGCAACAGGACCCGGCGGGGCATTCCGCCGCCAGAGCTGCCGGGCGAGTTCCAGTCGTAAGCCAGCAGTTCTCCCAAGGCCTGACTAAGGGTGGCATCAGCTCCCGCTGTTCTGCCATACAGGGAGCCCACCTGGCTGCCCCCTGTCACAAGCGCTTGGTTGGCCACGTCGCCCTCGCACGAGATGTGCTCGTGCAACTTGAGCTGCAAGGGTAGGTACTCGAGCGGGCGGAGTAGCGTCTCATGGAAGACGCCGTTACAACTGATCTTGACGGGGACACGTCTGCCTCCGGTCAGGTTTAGCAACAGCCTGATCTCGTCGGGGGCATTGGCAAAGGGGCGTTGGCAGAGTTCAAAGTCTAGGGTCAGCAGATGTTCTGTGACGGCCTCGCCCAACCCATACTCGTCGTTCCGCTGTACCGAATCGGTCACGACGCTGCGCAGCGTGGCGGCCCTGACCTTGACTGCGCAGCCCGCTATCATGCAGGCTGCGATCAGTAGCTTATATGCCCACATTTGTCTCTCTCTCCCCTTTTTTTCAACCAAAAAAATCTAACTTTAGTTTTTTGCTTACAGTCAAGGGAAGAGGGGGAGGGGGGGGGGCAGAACCTCCCCGCTCTCTCTCTCTCTCTCTCTGGCCCCTTCCCCCCCCCCCCCTCCCTCCCCTCTCCTTGCTTACACTGCCTTGCATGATCTCTCAAGACAAAAACGAAAGAGAGAAAGAGAGAGAGAGAAAGAGAGGCTTGGCGGAACAAGTGTGACGATGGTCTTGGACAGTCGAGTCTTTGTACAAAGATGTCAGAGAGCGGCTGCGCACTATGTAGCAGTGGCCGACGCGCTCTCGCAAGTCAGAAATAAAGGAGGCAACGACGGGCACCAGGCTGGGGAGCACGAGTGTGAGCACGAGTGCGTGTTCATGCATGCAGCACACATGTGCTGCCCAGAGTTTGCAAGCACAAGTTTTTGTGCGGCGGGCCGCAGGCGGGCGGTGTTTTGCTTTCGCGATATACTGGTTTACGTGTTTTTCCCCAACCCGACGTGGTTGCTGGAACGCCCCCTGTCGTTCATCAGCCAGAACATCCGGCGAGTCCTGCAAGCTCGGGCTACGGCCGTGGGCAGCCTGCCGCCCCCCGTGCGAGCGCAGCTAGAAGGCTTTTTGTCAGAGACAGTGTCGCTCCAGAGCATGTTCGGGAACACAAAAGAGCTAGCGGACACGCCTCTACCACGGCTTTTAGCAGTCGGTAGCTGCTTAGAAAGAGGCCTGTCCTATTTGCAGGGTAGACGCGGCTGGCCGCTGCTGGGGCTGACGCAACACTTTACCCAGCGCCGGCACGGCAGCGAGCCGTTACAAGTGGACGTTCTGTTGTGGCAGACGGTGCAGCGGCTAGTAGCGGCCTTCCGAGCAGCACCCCCAGCCAGCCCCGACCACCCGACGACGATGACAAGAGCAGCGGCACTCCAGAGTCTTAGAGCCCGCGACTCCGAAGGCGCGGCCAGACGTTGGGCTTTGCGTTGTTTTGCGGGGGGTCTTAAACGTTGCCAAGACGAGTGCCTGCTGGGCGCCGCGCGCGGCGCGAGTGCTGAGATTCTGGTCGCCGCCTATCAGGGCGGCGTCTTGGCCGAAGAGACGGCCTGGGAGCGCGCGGCCCTGCCGGCGCTGGGGTCTTGTGTGCTGACCGTTTGGGGCTCCCCGGATCGGGCCCCGATGCCAGGCCAGGACTCATTTCGGGAGTGGGCAAGGGCCCTGCCCCGCTACGAGGGCTGGGGGCGGCTGCAGGCGCTGCTTACAGGAAGTGTCGGCAGGGCAGAGAGTGACACCTGCCAAGACGTGATCAACCCGTTCGCCGATACGCAGCCCAGCCTGCCCGCACGGGGGAGTGGAGAAAGAAAGGAGGGCGCAGGAGGGGGAGACGGTCTGTCAGTCGACTGGCTAGGCCAGCATTTCGTCCAGATCTGGCTGAACGTGCTCAATCTCTCTCAGCAGAGCGGAGGTTTCATTATGGATGTGCTAGACACAGCAAACTCTCCGTGCTTTATCCAACAGGTCCAGGCGCACCAGCTGTGGGCTAGGGCTCCCAGAGAGGATGCAGCCGACGCCTCCACGCGCCCATTGTTCGACGGAGACCGCGGCACCCTGGCCCGTATGCTTGTACAACTATTCCATGGGCTATTGCCCAAGCTAGAGAGATTGATAGAGGGGCCAGGGAGCTCTCCAAACCATGCGAGGCGCATGGATTGGGGGGCTTGTGAGGCACTGAGCAGTGCGTACGAAAAACTCGTGGCCCAACATGCGCGTTCTTACCACAGGCAGGCGCTCGGTCGGTACCGGCAGCTCCTGGCGGGCGCGCACGCTTTGGGGATGTCAGCAGGCCCGGGGGAGCGGCCGCTGACCGAACGGCTTCTTCAGGCCTTGTGCGACGAGGTGCAACAACGTGCTTGGGGGCAGGAGCCGCTGTCCACAGGAGGAGGAGATGAAGAAAAGGGCGAGCCCGCTAAGCAGCAGCAGATTGGCCTCGAGGTTTATCTGTTGGGTCCTATCTGGCAAGAACGAAAGGCGCTGGTGTGTTCCTTGTGGCTGTTGTCTATCTATTGGACCGGAGGTCGGCTGGCCTGCGCCCCTGCCGCGCAGTCTTGCCGGGGCTACTTTGAAGAATCTGTTCGGCCGGGGCTAGGCAGGCTGTGGGTGCTGGCTTTGCAGGGGTACGACCGCCTGGTCCAGAGGCTCTTAACGGAGTCGGCCGGCCGGGCGGCCAGGTCGTCACTGCAAGAAAGCTGTCGTGAGGAGTACGAATTGTTGCAACAGGTAGAGGAGGCTAGACTTGCCGCAGGGTGGCCCGCCGCTGGCGACGCACCGGCCGGGCTGAGGTTTCAACCAGGCGCGCTCGAACCATGGGGCCAATTGTTAACGCAAGCGCTCTTGGACACGCCCGCCCCGGAGTTGCTGCGCTGTTCTCGTACCCTGGCGTCAGAGGCTCAGCTTTGTGTAAAAGAGGCACTGGATCTCTGGGCGGAGGTGGCGGCGTTCGCGCACCGGAGTTGTCGGTGGGACATGCCCGAGCTCTTGCTACCGCCAGATTGGCAGTGGACTAATACCGAGTACTTGGCTGAACCCTTGTCCAGGTGGCTACAGCGGAGTTGGCTTGCGCATGAGCTTGCCCAATTCGCGGCGGCCGCTAAAAAGATACTAGCGCGTTGTGTTTAAAAGAGGTAAGCTGCCGCAGTTGTAAGAAGTACATCCAAGCAATTAAACAAGACTGTTTGTTTTGTTGTAGTCAATTACAAAACTTTCGGACAGCCCCCTCGGTCTCCCGGTACACCAAAAAGCTAGAGGGGGGAGGGGGAAGAAGAGAAGACGGGGAAGAAAGAGGAAGGGAGTGAGGGGCGGGGATGATGGAGAGAGAGAGGGGGGGGGGGGGGAGAGTGTGTGCGAGGCCCGTCTCGTCTCCCCCCCCCCCTCCTTCCCCCTATTGAGGAGAAGAGAAGAACACAAATTCGCAAGGCAAGAAGAGGGGGAGGAAGAGTTGCTGTGACGATGCAAGCGGATGCAGCTACGATAGCGGCTATCATACGTGAACAAGAAGAAACAGACGCAGACCTAGCGGCGCTGCCAGCCCCCCGGGCTATTGCAACCGTGGAAGAATCAAGGTCTTTGGCCCTAGCGTTTCTGGAAGAAGAATTTAAGCTCAACCGCGGGGCGGTAGAAAGCTTGCGCTATTTTGTGTTGTACGCGGCGCCCAAACAGGTGGCCAAGCTGTCGGCGCAGTTGCGCTTGCGACAAGTGGATGAAAAGGAGTTTGAGCGTCTGCGCAAAAAGAGAAATCAAGGCAGTGCGCTGCGTAATGCTTTGGGTCCCTGGCTAGAGACCCAGGCAGAGGGCGGCGCGCGGCTGTGTGTGCCTAGGTTAGTAACGATCCCCCCGCGCATGACGACGACAGACTCGGGGAAGCGTTACGTACTGAAGCTGGGAGTCGAATTCGCCGGTTTCGAGGACCCCAGTGGGTGCTTTGAACAGGTGTGCGAAATGGGCGGGACGTGGTCGGCAGGTTTGCTGGCGCGGGTGACTTGGTCCCTGTTCGAGTGTCAGGGCCCCGGCCGCGCCATGACGGAGGTGCCGGCTGAGCCGGGCGAGTTGTTTCCACCCCCAGAAGTAATTCGCCTGTTGTCGCTGCCTTGGCCAGTAAACTTGCCACCCCCCAGCGCACTGCGGAGCTGGGCCGAGAGCGAGCGCTGGCTGCGTCTTCACGCGGGCGACCACTTGCAGCGCACGCTGGCGGGGATGGAGATAGGTTCGTGGGTGCCGTTCGTTCTGCTGGACGGCGTGTGTTGGGCGCTGGAGGGGCGCGAGACTCCCCCCTTGGACCATGCGTTAATCCGTCAATGGGACAGGCGAAACAACGCCCTCAGCGGGCGTGCACCCGATACATCCCTCTGTCGTACTTCCCAGTTGGGGCAGCAGCCAGGCCAGGTAGTTCGAGAAGTTTACAAGATTTGTGCGGGGGCCAGCACCCCGGGCGGGACCAGGCGTCGAGCCGTGGCGTGGCGTACGGGGCAAGCCGACAAGACGGAAACAACCAAGGCCAGCGGCTCGGGGGGCGCCGACTGTCCGTTGGCACCAGCTGAGCAGCGCGCTGGGGGGCGGCGACAGCAGCCCCCAAGGAGACAGCTATACACAGAACGCGCCCGGGGGGCAGTGCCGTGTGTAGCCAAGAAAAGCAAAAAGAGACAGGAGAAAGAAGAAGGGGAGCGAGAAGCGCCGGAAGAAGAAGAAGAAGAAGAAGAAGAAGAAGAAGAAGAAGAAGAAGAAGAAGAAGAAGAAGAAGAAGAAGAAGAAGAAGAAGAAGAAGAAGAAGAAGAAGGAGCAGAAGAAGTGGAAGAGGAAGACAATGACCACGAGATCGAGCTAGAAGAAGAGGAAGTGGCAGCAGAGGTTCTGCCGGAACAGGAAGAGGGCGAGAAGGAAGAGGAAGGAGAGTACGAGAAAGACGAGGAGGAAGATGAGGAAGAGGAAGAAGAGAGCGTAGAGAGGGAGGACGAGTTATCGGGAGGGGCGGCCAAACAGACAACGGCCGAGTACCACGTCGAAAACATGCGCAATCAAGAGGGGGCCGTGATCGGAACAAAGAGACAGCGTCGTTTGTTGTTGTACCCCAGCGTCGTCTCGGAAACCCCGGAGCCAGCGGCCGGCAGTGACCCTACGCTGGCGGTGGGGTTTGGGAACGTGCAAAACAAACCGCCGCGTGACTTTGCTATGGACTGGGCGAAGCACGCACTGGAGTGGCGCTGCGCGCGTACTACCTCTGCATCGCTCCCCCGCGAGTGCTTAGCTCAGTTTGTCCGTGCGCAGGTCAAGAACGATTCGGCACAGCCCGTCCTAAGCGCGCGTGTCTTTGTTGGTCAACCATGCGATCTGCCTATGGTCTTGCTCTGGCGTGCGCTGGGTGTGGACTCTTGGGCCAGGCTACGGCAGTTGGTGGTGCGCGGGGACGACCTAGCTGTCGAGGCGCTGTACGTTGACCTGCTGGAGCGTTCATGGCAGCTGAACGAGGGCGTGCGCACTATTTCATTTGGGACAGCTGTGGCTTCTGCGTAGTAAGGAGGCCAGCGTCGAGGAGATCGAACGTCAGGGCTTGTGGTGGCTGCGGCAGCGGTATCTGTTGCACATCTTTCCAGGGGAACGGCCGTGGCTCGCGCAATACCTGCGGCGGCAGGTGCAGCCCGGCGGCCCACGGCTTGCACAGGCTCTCCGCCGAGCGCCCGCAGCAGCCTGTCGCCTTGCAGAACCAGGCGACCTACCGCGGGGAGCCCCAGGCCCGCGTAGGGGCTCTCCCCGTGCTGAGCCTGCGCCGACAATAGGTAGTGCAATCGCCTGGGTCTGCATCCCCGCCGCGTACACCAGACGGGGCCCCGTCACGTGCTCGTGGAACAGGGTCAGCGATGAAGAACTCAGGTGCCGCGCCGGCGACACATCCACCCAGTCCACCCCCAGCCCGCTACCGCGGGCTGGAGGGAGGGCGGACTGCCCCCCGGGGGCGGGGGGCATGCTGCCCAGCCCGCTAGCGTCGGGGGGCATGCTGCCCAGCCCGCTAGCGCGGGCTGGAGGGAGGGCAGGGGGGGTTCGGGGGGCAGCATGCCCCCCGCTGGCGAGCTTGGCTAGGCTTTCACAGCCGAGCTGGCAGGCGGCTTCTTGGACGGAGAGCCAGGCAAGCACCCCGGCCTCGCGCAGCGCACGCCAGCAAGCGAGGTCCTCGGAGGTAGCGACGCGTGCGCAGTTGCTGATTTCGTAGGACAGACCGGGCGTGGGCGCGAGGGGGAGTCCGCAGAGGGTGCGCAGCCGATTCAGCCCCCAGGCCCGCCGTACTTGAGTGGGCAGCACCACCCGTTCTCGGTCTACGTGCAGCACGGGGGCGGCCAGGCGGCCGGGGTGAACGTCCCCAAAGTCGCCGGGGGGCTGCCCCCGGTGGTTTGGACGCTAATCGCCAGCTACTCCCTGGACGAGGAGCGCGAGCGGGAGGTCGCTGCCTATGGCGACGAGCGCAAGGCAGAGCACCTAGCGGACAGCGCCCGTATGCTTTGTCGGGCCGAGGCGGGGCTGCCTGGAGTGCTGGGCAGCCACGGGGTCCCCAGCCAGGCGGGGTTGTCGGACCCGCTGGCCCTGCAGAACAGAGCGGTGCTGACGCTAGCTCAGCTCTACGCTCACAACCTAAAGCGCGCGGTGAACAAGGAAAAGGTTTGCTTGCAATCCCGTCTGGCCTCCTGGGCTGGGCTAGCGGTGTGCGTCCCCCCCGCACAGTTGTTTGACTCGCGCCAGCTTAGCAGGAGTTTCCAAGAGTTCACTTCGCCCAGGGACAGACCCGTGGCGGGGGTCGCCCCCGTGGCGGGGGGCGTCACTGGTGAGGACGGGCAGCCGCTGCAGCGCGTACTGCAACAATTCCGGGGAAACCTGGCCAAGAAGTACTCGCTGGCCAGGCGCGTATGCCAGATGGTGCCTAACGGCCAAAGAATGACCTCGGACCAGCGCTTTGATATATCACAGATGGGCTTCCTGGACCCCTGCGAAACCAGCAAGTCCAGCAAGTCGGGCTACGACAAGCGTCTGGCGCTCTTCACTACCGTCGTGCCCGAGCTGCCACCTGAGTGGTTGGGTGCGCTGGAGGACTGGCTTGTGCTGCGCTGCGCGCCGCTGCCGCGCCGGGCCTCCGCGGTCCTCGGGTCGGAGACATATGCGGTGGAATGTTTCGGGCGCTTGGTGGGGTTTGTGGTTGGGGGGGCGGAGGCCGCGGAGGTGCTGGCACGTCAGCTGCGCACCCTCAAGCGAGGCGCACAGCGCACGCACGTTCTGGAGGCGGGGGGCCTGGCGCTGCGACACCTGGGGGTCCTGCTCGACCACACCGAACGCCGCCTGCTCATCCAGCGGCGGCGGGCCTCACGATGCAGGAAAGCGTGGTCCGCGAGGTGCGCGCGGCGGTGCGCGGCGTGGTCGCCCAGACCTACCTTGCCATACACCCCGCCGCAGACGATGGAGCCCCGACCCCGCCCCGGGGTCCGCCACGCACAGTCCCTGCGCTGTGCGTGCCGGACCCCGATCCCTCCGCGGGGGGCCTTGCCGAACTCCTGCGCCCGCTCCCCCCCGGCGGCCGCTACCAGGCCAGCGCGCGGGTCGTCACCGTCCGCCTCGCCACCTTCCAGCACGGCGACAAAATAACCAACACGTCGGGGCAGAAGTGCACCGTCTGCGTCATGCTTCCCGACCGCTGCCTGCCCTACCTGCCCACGGGGGAACGCCCCGCCGTGCTGCTCGGGCCCTCGCAAATGTTCCGCAAAACCATCAACGCCTGCCTCACCACCCTGCAGACACGGCTCGTGGCGCAGCAGGGGCCGGAACTCATTAACCAAGTCACGGGCGGCTCCGCCACCCACGTCTGGCCCTGGAACCAGGATACTCATGTACACCGCCAGGGGGCATGCTGCCCCCGAACCCCCCCTGCCTCCCTTCCAGCCCGCGCTAGCGGGCTGGGCAGCATGCCCCCCGGGCCCCCCGGGGAGTGGCGCCCCGACTTCCGCTGGGTCCTGGAGTCGCTCTGCCTGCACACCCCCGCCAAGCTCTGGAAGCGCTGCCTGCAGCACTGGCTGCGGCGCGCCGGCGCCGCCAGGGTCGGCGGGGGCGCTGCCCCCGCCGCCCTCAGCAAGGTCCTGCGGCTCTCTCTTGGGGGGCCCGGGGGGCATGCTGCCCAGCCCGCGCTAGCGGGCTGGAAGAGAGGCAGGGGGGGTTCGGGGGGCAGCATGCCCCCCGGCGCTAGCGGTCTGGTGGCTTGGGTGGAGCGCGAGGAAAAGTGGCTGCTGGAGCGCCTGGCGCGTGCGGGGCTGCTGGGCCAGCAGCAGCAGGCGCAGACCGGCGGAGGCCAGGCCGCGGCGGCCCTACGCCTGATCCTGGCACGCCGGCCCCCGGCTACCTGGGATCTCAGCAAAGGCAGGTACGATGTCTTGCTCCCGTGCGAATCTTGGCTGTGCGGAGTTCAGCACGAGGCACAGCTAAACCGGGAACGCCTCGTGGCCACCTTCTTTCCCCGGGACGACGAGGCAGCCCGCCAAAGCACTCTCCCCGCGCTTCTTCGGCGGGCTGGGCTTGCCCCCCCGACAGGCTGGAAGCCCTGCACCTGCGCGCCGCCAGCCGCATGTACAGCCCTGCTAGCATGGACCTGGACCCGGCGGGAAACGCTTCCCTCTTTGGCTTTCAATACTACATGGCTGAAGAGAAGACTTCCGAGATTCAATTCAAGGCAAGGCACCGCGGGGGCATCGACCCCCTGACTCACCAAGGCACCAAGTCCAGCAAGGTCGACGGTGCTAGCAAGTTCGACCCCATGACTCTCAATTCCAGCGTGCAGGCCGGCTCTACTTCTCTCCTCAAACAAGTGCTCGAAACCTCGGACTCCCGCTGCGACTTCATCTGCAACTCGTGTGGGCGTATTGGCTTTGGGGATCCAGCCACTGGGCAAGCTACCTGTCTGACCAGATCCTGTGCCCAAGCGCAAGCCTCTGGCCAATACACAGGCTTAACCGCTCGTCCTACCTCGTTTGTCTTTCTCAAGGCCATACAAACACTCGACGCTACCGGGCTCTTGTACCGCATCAAGGCCCGGCCAAGTCCCTAGGACTTCTTTCCCTCTCTCCCCCCCCCCCCTCCTCCTTTCCACACACACTCCCCCCCCCCTCTCTCTCTCTTTCTCTCTCTCTCTCACCCTCGTCTTAAGAACTTCAATTAATAAAAAAGAAAAGGAAGAATTTGTATATTTGACAGTCCTGCCGCCATTTGACAGAGAACAGTCCTGCCGCCATTTTTATGCCAACGGATGCTGCTCCTACGTTCTCCGAACGGAAAACTAAGCGATCAAGAAGGCGGTCGTCCCAAAGACCTGGCCGGGCCAATGCCGGCGGCATAGCCATCGGCCAAGTCCTTGTACCCCCTGCTGAGGAAAAAGCCTCTAGAAGAGATCTATCGCCCAGTACGAGTTCATCAACATCAAGTATTTCATTACCAACCACACCGGAACCGTCGCGAACACCGAACCCGTCAACATCATCAGCACCAGCAAACAACAGCGGGCGAAGCGAGGCGTGCTGGAATAACCTGACTTTTTATTACAACAGGGCTTGCACGGCCGTGACAATCATTCTCTTGATTGTGTTGGTGAGCATGCAAATAACACTACTAGTCAAAGTTAACCAGGCCAGTTCGGGCGCCCAGGCGTCGACTAATTCTAACGGGCTCAATAACAGTGGCTTGGCGGGGGGGACTTGACGCGCACTTTAACCGCGAGCCCGTCGGTCCCTGCTCCCGCCAGTACTACCAGTAGCTCCACCACTACCACCACCACCAGCAGTAGCTCGCCCCCTGCTTCCCAGACTGCGTCGCCTAGTGGCTCTCCCAGTGCAGTGTCGCTTAGTGGCTCTCCCAGTGCAGTGTCGCCTAGTGGCTCTCCCAGTGCAGTGTCGCCTAGTGGCTCTCCCAGTGCAGTGTCGCCTAGTGGCTCTCCCAGTGCAGTGTCGCCTAGTGGCTCTCGCACTGCGTTGCCTAACTCTGTGAGGCCCACCACGTTGCCTAGCTCTCTCGCTTCACATAACTGCTCCGAGGTGGGCTTATTCTTGGGAAAGTCCGAGCAGCTAGGCTTAGGCTGGTCGTGGCCGGACAACGGAACCGCGCGCTGGTGGTTTGCCTTTGAGCTACAAGCGCTGCCGGGGGCCGAAATCGCGGCGGGAGGCCTCGAGTTCGGCCCCGAGTTCCAAGTGCACGGGCCGCCCCCTGGCTGTGTACAAATCCAACAGCAATCTCTGCGCCCCACGCGCGGGGGCCAGCAGTGCCCGGAACAGCTCCAGCTATGGAAGCTGGAGATGGAGCTTACCTTGAGCTGCACCCTGACCTCGACCTCTGCTTGGCTACGGCAACTTGACGGAGAGTGCGTACGTTGGGAGGCCCCTCTCCAGCTCCCGTCGTCACCCGCTAACCCACTGCCTGCCAGCGTCGATAGGCCCGAGGAGGTACGAGCTTCGTTGCTGTCGTGGCGGGTCGGGAGACGTAGCGTGGTGCAGGACGGGGATGACAACTCTGAAGCACCTTTCGTGCTCGAGGTTGCCTTTGCTACTTGGTCCGGGCTGGGCGCGCTTACGCCTTCTTTGGAACAAGCCCCTGGGCCCTGGTCTCGCTCGGCGTGGAACCTGAGCGAGGCCGTGCACGGGCAGCTAGAGGTGAGCGCAACGGCGGCGGCCGAGCCCCGCTTACAATTGTGGCTGGCTTGGGCCGGCTCGTGGCTGTGTGAGCCCTCTGGCGCGACCGACCCCTCCGCGTCTTCTTCCTTTGCGGGGCAATTTCTGTTCGAAGTAGCAAACCCAGGCCAGCAGGACCGTGTCACGATCCTGCTGGCCTGGAGTGGCCCCCCGCGGTGCCCCGACCTTTATAAGCACTGGTGGCAACCCGCTAGTCGACTGCGCGTATGGTCCTCAGCGGCGGTCGGAGTGAGTATTCCTGCTCCAACAAGTGACATGCTCTTGCTGGAGAGCCTCGACCGTGCTGGAGGCACGCCCCACAGCGACCAGCAACAACAGCAGCCCGCATGGCCTGGGGCTGCGCTGGCAATAGATGCAGGGGGACGCTTTTCCGGCACGTGCCTGTGGGCCTTGGTCCCCACTTTGGCCGCCAATGCCAGCGAGCAGCTTGTGCCTGCTTTTTGCTACCTCCGCGACCCTTGCTGAAACGCCGCAATTGTGTACAGCCTCAACGTATCGATCGCTTGGACTGGGCAGCGCAGCTCGCTCTTGTGTTTGGCACCGGGGACACTGCCCAGTGCCATGCTTAACTCCAGCTACGCGCTCCTTACGCTGGAAGCTGCCCTTTGGCTTCACAACGGTACCGCACCCATAGCCACGCGTGGCATGCTACGACTGGCGCTCGTATACCCAGGGTACAACAACAACACGCTCTCCGACCCCAGCCCGACCCCCAGCCCGATCCCCAGCTCGGTGCCCAGCCCAACCCCCACCCCGCCTGGCTTGGGAGGCTCAACCCCCGCCCTAATCCTGTCGTCAAGCCTAGGGCCGACGACACAGAGGCAGGCAGCCCTTGAGGCCCGCATGGGCGCCTGGGACCGATGGCTGGCTTACGCACTCGCGGCCTGCTTTTTCGTTTGCTGTTGTTATCAGTATTACCAAAAGCATCACCTACAGCTGCTAGCCCAGGCAGCTCTGTCGGGGCTGGACACCGGCGGCGCCACCGCCGGAAAGGAAAAGCAGCCGCTGCTGTCATCAGCGAAAGCACGGCATTCGCAAAGCAAGCTAAGGCCGAGTTATCAGCCAGAGCCAGAGCCAGAGCCAGCCGACCTAGACCACAAAGATGTGGCCTCACAGTTGCCAAGATCAATTTATAGCAGCTCTTTACAAGAAGGCCTCTTCTTGCCCTCGCTAGACAATGACGACGCCAGTAGGGAGGAGTTTTATAACCCGCTGCTAGGAACACTAAATCTGGAAATCGAAATCCCTAGACCGAGACAGCAGAACATGCTGTCTCTCGACAACCAGCAGCCTGTGCTAGTGCAAGAGGAGGCAATCAACGGCGGAGGTTTTGACGGCAAGTATCCCCCGGGGACTGCCGGGTTCAGGCAGGGTGAAGGCTCCTCGCGATCCTTGGTCGAAGCCTACATGAGCCCCCAGGACCCAAGCTCACTCCGCTTCGACTCTACTAGCGGCTTTGCCGGAATGGGCGAAGTTTTGCAGCTAGACGAGGCGAGTCCTGGTGCCGGGCCGGCGCAGGAGGCAGAGGCAAGCCCCCCGCGCCGCCCCGGCACGAGCGAAGCAGGAGTTCAGTCCCCCGTCCTGACGAGCCTTTGTTCTCTTCAGAATTTCTGCAAGAGCTAGACACTGCATAACAAGGAAAGGCCCGCGCGCGGGTTAGTGATTGCTTTTTATTAAACAAGTGCAGAGCTAAGTTCGGGGCCGGCAGGCTTCGCCTGCCGGACCTGCGAAGCTCTGGAGACCAAGCTCAAGCTCGGCCGCACAGAACCGATAGATTTTGGTGTCGAATTGTCGGGGGGGGGAATGTGTAAGAGAGAGAGAGAGAGAGAGAGGGGGGGAGGGGGGGCAAATTAAGGAGGTTGGGGGGGGGGGGGTGGGTTGTGAGCAAAGGGAGGGGGGGGAGCACCCCCCCCCCTCCAAGGTTTTTTTTGCTCTGTCATAGCTTAGACCTGTCTGTTCGTGTGTACATTAAAACAAACAGACAAGAAAAAAACCAAAGACCTGCGCAGAGTTTGGAGTCGTGCACACATGTTTGCAACTCCACTGATCACAAGCAACCGCTGGTTGCTGTTGCTAGCGTTGGGCCTGCAGTTTGCCTGCTGGGCTAGCTGTCCGGCAGGCCTGTGCCCTCCGGGAACAAGCGTCATGTGCCTTAACGCTGCCAGCACGCTTTCCAGCTGCAGCCGCCATCTGTGTGGCTGCCTGGCGAAAGGTGCAGGTTCGTTCCCATATGCGGGCCGCACGGAGGAGGAGCAGTTGGGCGCTTTTTTAGCACTGGAGTTGGGCGACGGACAGGGCGTGGAGACACGGGTGCAGGTTGCGGCGGGCTGCGATGTGCATTTGCTGTTTTTTGTGGGGACCAAGCTGACGAACCTAACGCAGGAAATGATGCTGCTCCAGCAAGAACTAAACTTTACGCTGGATTTGGGGGCGTGGATAGGTATGTGCTCCGATGGCATCCTGGAAGTTCTAGCCGACAATGTCACGGATGCCCTCGACAACCCTTACAGCCCTTCCACTGAGAAGTACCCGCACATGAGTGAGTACATGTTTGACGACTATGGCCCGCCCAACGACGTGATACTGCGCCATCGTTGGGCCCGCCCCTGCCCCGAAACCGTTACACCAGGAACTGCGTACCTGTTGATCATGTACAATACCTACAGAGCTTACACTGGCTCCGGGGACTGCCTGCGCATCGACGTCCCCAGCCCTTCCGGCGTAGGCGTGGGGACTGGCGACAGCTGCCGTTGTAGCAGCCCTGCAGAGTGTGCGGCACCAGTCAAGAATTTCAGCAAGCCGCTCTGGGGAGGGGCTACGAGGTTTACACGGGCTGCACTCGTAATTGGACAAGGTCCCTGAGGGATAACAGTTCAAGCTTGAGCGACAGCTCAAGTTCGAGTGACAGCTCAAGCTCAAGCTCAAGCTCAAGCTCGATCTTTAGCGAGGTCGGACGGACGGGCTGTCCGTCCGACCTGTGCCCGAACGGAACAGAAGCGTTTTGTTTCCGGCCAGCGACCTCGCTCGCAAACTGTAGTCTGCTGGAATGCGGCTGTCTTGCTCGCGCAGCGGGCTCGTTCGCCTTCCGCGGCAGTGAGGAGGAGGCCGGCGTTTTGGGCGTCGTGGCGCTTATGTTGCTGAGGGGCCAGGGGGCAGAAACGCGGCTGACGATCTCGCGTGGCTGCGACGTGGGCGTGCAACTGTCGGTCGAGCAGCTCAAGGTGAACAACTCGGGGGACGACGCTGGAGCACACGTTGGTTGTGCAGCGACGGGCTGAGCATCGCGTCCGAGTACGTGCTGAAGGCTATCAACAACAGCTACTCACCAGGCTACACGGCAGGACAGGCGCCTGCCAGAGACTACCTCTTTGAAGATGGCGGTCCCGCCCACCAGGTGGTGCTGCGCCACAGGTGGTCGCGCCCCTGCACCGGAGCAGTGGAGGGCCCTATGTTTGCGTATCTGGTGATGCGCTACATTTCGGTCTTGCCCTACAACGGCACGGGGGATTGCCTGCGCCTGGACATCAGCAACCCCTTCGAACTGTACGCGCGCTCCCCCACCACTGGGGCTAGTAGATTTTGCAATTGCCAGGGGGCCCAGGCGTGCGCGGCGCCTACGCTGAACTTCAGCACGCCGGCGCGTGGGCTGGGCTACGAACTCTACGAAGGCTGCGAGAACAGGTGGCGGGAGGTTTTCGTCACCACCACCAAACCGCCAGCCACGACGACAACGGCACCGGGGCACGGCAGCACCCTCCCACCCGCGCAAACACCGCCACCGGCGCTCTCCTCGGCCATGCAGAGCTCGGCCGGCGTCTGCTGGGCCTGGCTGCTGATACTTGCAGTCTTGTCTTTGGCAATTTAAACAGACACACAAGAAGCCAAAAGTTTGTTGCTCTTTAATCAGGATTATTAAAAAAACAGGAAAAAATCTTTTTTTTTCTCCCCCCCTCCTCTGTCTCTCCCCGGCTTTTTAAGCACAGGTTTCCGTGTTGAATTCTAGTTCCGGGCGCAATTGCGCGACGGTGGCTGAGCTCGGGCAGCCGGCCGCCCCCGGAACTCGTCGTCGCAAGTGAGTGATTGACGTAGGTGGCCTCCACGACAAACCGGTACAGAATAAAAAAGCCGGGCCGGTCGATCGTCAGGTAGCGACACTGAGCGGCCGCCCAAGTCCAGTCGCTCGCGTTGTAGACGCTGGTCCAGCTCAGCCCCTCGTCGTTGGAGCCCAGCACGTTGAGCGCGGCGGGGGCCGTGGGGGACGCCCCGTTTCCGCCCGCGGACGCGCACAGCGTAAAATAGCGCAGCGCGGCGGGCAGGCGGTACGCGCTGTAGAGGGACAAGTACTCCCCGCGCACGCCGGGAGCGGCGAGGGGGGCGACGCTGGCATTGGCGCTGCAGACACAACTGGTGCACGCGGGCGAGGGGTTGGTGTAGCTGCCCGCCGCGCTGGACCAGTTCCCGTAAGCGCCTAAGTTCAGGGCCCGGTGCGCCCACCTGCCGTTGGACGAGGCGTCCGGCAGCCAGCCGCGCCACGGCTGCGGAGGGTCGGCGTAGGCTAGCAAATTCACCGAACCCGGCGGGCTTGCGACGAGCCCCGGCGGGCACTGGCAAGCGAACCCCCCTGCCGTGTTGACGCAGTTCTGGTCGCCGCGGCAGTCGTGTGTGCCCAGCTGGCACTCGTCCACGTCGTAGCAGGTGCTGTCTTGCTCTAACAAGCTGATGTCGAGCCGGCCGAGCGCTGCCTGTGTCGTGCACTGCGCCTGCCCCTGGCCCGCGCTGCCGGGCAGGCGCTGGTACGCGGCGGGCACGATGATCCGGAGCTTCGACCAGTATTGGCCACCCAGCACTAGCGCGCCGGGCTCGGCCAGGCGCAGGCCGAGCCCTTCGTTGCTGCTTCGGGGGGCACCCCAGCCGCCGTCACTGGCATAAAGCGTGGTCCAGTTCAGGCCGTCGTTGTTGGAGCCCACCACGCTCAGCGCCGCTAGCCAGTACAACGCCCCCTCCTCCCACGGCTGGTACGGTAACAGTGACAGGGCCCTGACCCCGGCGCGCCGGGGCTGGGCGCCAGCGGCGGGAGTGAGCTCCAGGTACTCGCCGCGCACGCCGCCTGGCTGGCCGTCGACGTTCAGCGTCAGGGCCGCGCTGGCGGTGGCGTTGCCGATGCAAGTAAGCGGGCCCGTGTCAGCGCGCAGGGCATTGCTGTACATGCCCGGCGCGCTGACCCAGCCGGCACCAGCACCGGCGGTGGTGCTGTTGCTACTGGAAACGTTCAGCAGCCAACCCTCTGGCGTGAGTTTGGGGGCTTGCCCGGCAGCCTGCAGCGTGTACGCAGCCTGCCCCCACGCGTAGCCAGCAGGGCAAAGCTCAGACGGAGGGGAGCTGGAATTGGAGCTGTCTGGCCCCCACGACGACGACGACGACGACGACGACCAAGAAGATGACGGCGAATCCTCAGAGGACAGCGGCGAGTCAGTAGGGGGCCTCGGGGTCGAAGACCCCGAGGACGAAGAGTCGTTCGTTGCCACTGCCGTCGTCGTTGTCGTCGTCGTCGTCGTCGTCGTTGTCGTCGTCGTCGTCGTCATCGGCTCGCTAGTAGTACCACCAACAGTAGTACCACCAACAGGAGGCAAAGTGGATGTGGTTGTGGGGGCGTCGACGTGTCCTCAAAAAGCCCAGTGCGCGAGGCGTTGGCCGGCACTCCCCAGCCCGCGACTTGGCTGCGGTTCGCAAAGCGGCTGGCGCCAGCAAACATAAAATCCAAGCTTTGCAGGTTCGGCGCCTGCCAGCTACTGAGGTCAGCATCGAAGTTCTGCGCGCCCGCAAACATGTAGCTCGTGTCCCGTAGGCTCCGCAATCCCACGCCAGCCGCCCGGCCCGTAGCTCGGTCGCGTTTAGAAAGGCGCCGCTCGCGTTCCGCAGGGATGACATGTTCAGCTCACCCAGACCCGGAATCTCGCGCGTGGCGCAGCCCGCAAAGGCCAGTGCCAGGCTTGTCACGCGCGACGTATCCCAGCCCCGCACGTCGGGCGACAGCCCCGGCGACCAAGCTGCCAGCCCCGTCAGGTCCTCGGCGTCGCGCACCCGCAGCCCCGCCAGGCTCGCGCGCAGCCCCCCGAGCTCCGCAAAGGAATAGCTCCAGTTGCGCACCAGCTCGGCGCCCTGCAGCTCGGCCAGGGGTGGTAGCTGCAGCAACTCTTGCGCGCGGTAGAAATGTTGTCCCCCCTCTTGCGCGGGCCGCAGCCCACCCCACTGCAGGATTCTACGCACCCTCGTTGCATCTCCGTTGCGCTCCCGCCACTCGGGCGACATGGCCCAACCGCTCACCACGCCCCTGGCGCGCACTTCGTATGTCCCCGCCCGCGCGTACTGGTGCCGGCACCAACCGTTGTCAGCTGGGCACACGCTGTTTGTTCCATGCCCCCAGTCGACCTCGTACTGCCCCTCTCTGGAGAACAAACTACTCTCCGGCTGCTGCTGCTGCTGCTGCAGAATTCTCGCTCGTCTTCTTGCGTGTTGGACTGCCGGAGCCCTGGCTGCAGGCATTTCCAATAAACCGCCGGTAGTTTCCACTGTAAAGACCAGCGTCTCCGGCCCCGGTGCCCTTTTCCAGCTGCACCAGAGGGGCCCCGAGCTGTGCAGTGCTGTACCCAACACAGCCACACGCCTAGTATCAACAAGCTAGGCCTCATCTCTCGTTCGCGCACTTCTTTTCCTTCTCTCTCGTTCGCGCGCTTTTTTTTTTCCTGTTCACTTCTTTTTCTCTTTACAACTGCTTCTTCGACATTGGTTGCGCGAGGGAAAAAAAAAGAAAGACAAAAAAAGAGGAAGCGGAGAGAGAGGGGGCGGGGAGGCTCCCCCACCCCTTCCTCCCCGCTTTCTCTCCCCCCCCCCCCACCCAACAAATCCGCGCAGCCAAAGATTTGGTTGTGCTGCGCGTAAGCTGAGCACAAAATATAGCAATGCTGCGCGGAAGAGGTTTTATTTAGAAAAAAAAAATCTTTAACTCAGCAGGAGTCGTGCTCCTGCGTATCAAACAAGCCATAGAAAGAATGGCGCGGGTCACTGGGCTTGGGCTGCCCCAAAGTTATGGCCGGCTCGTCGCTGTCTGCCCAGTACTCGTTCAAGGCTAAAGAGTAAAGTTCGTTCACGAAACGCCGCCCCTCGGGACAATAAGCCGAGAGGCCTCCCTCCCAAACGCACACCTCGCTCTTGGCAAACTGGCCCAAGAGCTCGATCTCTCGGAACAGGCGCTTGTGCTCTTTGTCTTGCAAAAACTCCAGGAACGGAACAGAGTAGCGGCACACCCACGCGTCGGGGGAGGCAAAGACCAAGTCGGCGACCTCCCCCTCCGCGTCGCGCTCGATCTTGACCTGTTCTAAAATGTGCCCTCGCGCGGCGTACTGAACAAAGTCGGCTACGCGGCGATTGAAGAACACCCTCAAGGCCGCGCAGTTGTCCCCCCGAGCCGCTCCGCGCGCCAGTCCCCCACATGTGTGGTGTAGGTACGCCCGCAGCGCCGCCTCGTAGCCCTGCAGGCAGCTGCGCAGAATGGGCGGACCCCCGCGCGGCGCGGCTCCAGGGGGCTCGCCTATCCACGAACCCCAGAAATTCAGTCCCTTCTCGCAATACCCGTCTAGCGACTCCCACAGCTCTGGCTCATGTGTACGGCGGGCCAGCTCCACCAGCGGCTGTAGTATTGCGGGTGCTGGTTCTCCGCCCTGTACAAAATCTTCTTCCACCTCCGCGGCTCTGCCACGCTCTGACACGTCACCACGCACAAGGGCTGTCCCTGCTGCTGCCCCGGTATCAGGGGCACGCCAGGCTGCTGCTGCCCCGGGATCAGCCTGGCGTGCCGCGGTAGGTACTTCTCCTCTCTGCCCCTGCTGTTCGAGAAGAGCCGCAGCGTGGCCGCACTCCTCATCGTGTTCTGGTTAAAGGCAGCACACAGCGCCTTACACTGGCGTTTTCTAGGCAACGCCCGGCAAACCCCGCCGAGCCATCCTGCAGTTCCAGCTCCTGCGCGTCTGCAAAGACCAGGGGGCCGCATGCTTGTCCTCGCTGTCACAGTCCCATGCCGAGTGGTTATGATCCACATAAGCGGATAAAAGCTTGCTGCTGAAAAGGGGGGGCAGGACCGAAGGCCCGCGCCCCCAGGAGCTCCAGAACAGCTTTCCTTCGCGGCAGTAATATTCCAGGCCTTCCCACAAATCTTTCTCCTCGGTCGCCTGGCTGACCTCGCAAAGTTCGCGCAGCAACTCCGGCGCCTTTCCTCGGGGGCAGGGGACTAGCTTCCAGTTATGCGAATCCGAGACCTGCTGGCAGGCTACCAGGCACGTTAGCCCGGAGCCCCCTCCTTGCTCCACGGCGTAGAACAAGTGATTCGGCCAAATGTGGGGTATCAATTTTTCCGAAATTGTCCTACAGGTGATTTTGCACTTTTTGATTCAGACATTGAAAATGTATTTTATTTAGTAAAAATAATATTGAATAAGCTGAATAACGTATTAAAATGATTTGCCAGTTGTTTTAAAGCTTCCTAGTTTGACTTTGTGATATCAATATGAAGCCTCCTACATATGTGAGAAAGGATACTTAGTCATTTATTAAATCTTAATATTGGTTTTTCTCATCCGTTTCAATAATGAATTTGATTACTAAATCTGCTTAATTGCATTATTACAAGCTGAATATTAAATAATATTCGACAAATTATTAATCACTTTCGACTTGAATTTAGTATCCGGCTGGTGGAGCTCGCCGGGGGGGGGGGGTGGAAGATTGAACTGAGCTACAGTCACTTACAGAGCAGCTGCATGGCGAGCTAGTTTCTTCAACTCCCTTGCATACTTTCTAGATGTTTTCGCAAACCAATCTTCTTCTTCTTCTTCTTCTTCTTCTTCTTCTTCTTCTTCTTCCGATTGCACACTCGACCCCTACCTTTGCCCCGACCCCGACCCCGAGCTCTGGCCCGACCCCG
>WBZZ01001774.1:0-26542 GCA_019918135.1 Paulinella micropora
TTTTTCTGTCTGTTGTCCGTTTCAGTATTTCAAAGAGTGCTGTTGTCTTTCCCGCTCTTCTTACGGGCAAGTAAAATATGTTGCATACGGCTCATTGAATAATTTATAACCTTTTGCTTTTTTATCTCCGTTTCCATCCTGCTTCACTGGCTTAACTTTGACATTGTTATCTTTTCCATTGCTATATTTAAGCAGAATAGTTATGAATTTCTAAATTCATACATTGTTGCTACGCAACGAATTCAGGCACACAACAATTCGGCCCGCTAAATTTCCTGTGTCAATATTTCCGCTGTCAGTTTCAAGGACTTTAAATGTATATTGTCCGTCAGTCCATCCGACAACACCCAAATTATAACCGAGATTTGAAATGTTTGCTGTGTGCTGTCCGCAAATGTTCCAATAATTCCAATTCTATCCATGTAAAGAATTCTGGTTTTTTTCGGTCTGGTCGTTCATATAGTGGATAAATTAACATTCATTTTGGTGGGTGTGAATGACATTTGGATATTTTTATTAAATGTTTTGCTTCCTCCAGCAAAATCATTGCTCAGAAAAATAATCTTTTGGTATTTATAGTCAGTCATGGTTATATTACTACTCATAAACTTTTTATAATAAATATTTTCGCGGACTGCCTGCGACTTTTACTCACGGATAAGTGAAAAAAAGAATATAAGTTGTGTTTATTGTATAAACAAGGATAAATAAATTTAAATGTATTTACAAACCATGAGATTGGTGTTAGTTTTGATGAAGCATTCCTTTAATCTGTGATGGGATAATAGATGGTATATCACATATATACGAATGCTCATTTCTTTGAAGAAGGTGATGGAAGGCAATCCAATCAATAGTGTTAATTCCGACATAAGTATTAGCAACCTCACAAGGTAAGTTCTTTTCAGATAGCCTTACGATACAAAGGGTTATAATGGCAATAATGATACCCATTTGAAATAAGTATTTAATAAGTCGGCTGTCTGTCGGTCTGTTTGTTATACAACAACAATTCCAGTTATCTTCCAATTCGTGCTCTACTTTTTTTTCCTCATTCTTCAATGAAATGTCTAAAACACGATTTTTCAACTCTGGTGTTAGTTCGCCGTCTATTTCAATGACTGGCGGTGGGGGTTAATCTAGGAGGCATTAGTAGAAAATACACTGCTCGGATTTCGGCTAGTTGGTTGGTTAAATCTTGTAATATATTAAGTAAAGTTTTATTTTCTTTTTCTAAATTAATCACTTTTTCCGCCATATGTTGAAATCCGCTGACCAATACAGGTATAAAGTCAGTGTATGTTACGCCTTCAAGGTAGCCTTCTCCATCCTCTGCTTTCATTCCACTTTCAGATACAAATTCAGGAAATATTTTTTTAACTTCGTCCGCAATAAATCCGTGGTTCTTTTTTTCTTTCTTTTTGTCTGATTTCCAATAATATGAACAACAATTTATTTTCATTAGTTTCTCGCAACAATCCCGCAGTCTAATGTTTTAATATCTGATTTTAAGCCTCTATCCGATGAGTTTGTCCAAGCACCATTAAGCGGAATATAATTATAACTACCAGACGGCTCGCCAGTAGTAGAGTTTGAAGTAGTCCAAGCATGAAGCAAACCAGTAGAAGAAACAATTACCCATAATTCGTATATCCTCCCGATTTAAAAAATAGTTGCGGGTCAGTAGAAAGCGGGTCTTTTTCGTATTAATAAATTACCGCTGGATGCTGTTGGATGACTAACTCTCCCGACGTATTAATGTTCATCGCCTCAGTGTAAGATATATTGTTTCCAACCGCTGTTCCTGAATTATAATAAAAAGTGAGTTTTACACCTTTTTGAATTAGAAAGTTAGATGACGCAGAAGATGATTTCCAGTTCGTGCCGTCAAAATAAGCATCAAAACTTAAATTGACATTGTCGTGTGCCCAGTTCAATAATTGAAATGTTGGATAAGCATCTGTGTGATATTACTGCCTGTAAGTGTGCTCCTCCATTATTGCCGTTCCGTATAATTCTAATCCGCCTGTCGCTCCATTTCTTTGTTGCCTATAATTATCGGTTTGATGCCGTTGTTATTTTTTCGCTCGTTGCAATGTCGTTGTTGATATACCAGCACTAGCCGTTAGTAAGCCCGTTGTGCTACTGATGTCCATCGCGACATTAAACGATACAGTATTTCCCACCGTTGCTCCTGATTTGTAATAGAAAATAAGATTAGTGCTTTTTTGTATTAAAAAGTTAGATGTCGCAGAAGATGATTTCCATGCCCCTCCCGACACATAAGCATCAAAACCTAACGTAATATCATTATGAGCATAATTCCACATTTGAAAAACTGGATGAGTGTCTGTTGATACAATGGCTTGTATATGTGGTCCCGCGGGGTCGCTCGCAGTTCCATATAACTCTAAGCCACCAGTTGCTCCTACTCCTTTCGTTGTACTGCCTATGATTATTGGTTTGCCTGATGCTGTTGTTATTTTGTCGCTCGTTAATGTTGTTGTTGATATCCGCGTTGAAGTAATTGTCGTTCCAGTTATTGTTCCGCCATTTGTTATATTGTTTGAGTTCATATCTAAGGCACCATAAAACCGCATACCGCCAGCATTGTTAAAACGGACAATGTCAGACGAAGCACTTTTATTATCCAAAAGTTTTGAAATATAAAGTCCCGCCCCTTTTACATCAGATGCTACATTCGTAAATACATAACCTCGTTGGTTCGCGGTTCCACTTGTAGCGGTATTTAGAGTAAATAAGAAATACTGATAATCTCCTGATGTCTGTGAAAAGAATATATCTCCTCCATTTTGGTTTAATATCCTCGCCCCATTATATGTTATATTTCCACCATTAGTGATAGTTTGATTATTAAAATCGGCATTGTTCGTTAAAGTTAGATATTTTATCACAGTGCTCGCCCCATTAAATGTTTTACTTCCTGTTATGGTTTGGTCTGTTGATAGTTTTACATTTTGCCCGTCCAATGTGTCCGCATACCCTTTTGTCGCTCCGTCGTTGCTAATGTCGGAGTTCCAAGGTTGGCTATTTTGCTACTATTACAATCTAGCCCCGAAGCATTTACCCAACCGACATCGTCCCGTCAATAATGAAACTTATTTTTTTCGCAGAAATTTCAAAGTTGTAATATGTCACAGTCATATCAACAAACATATTCCATATTGGCTGTGAATTGAAAAACAGAATGTGCCCTTTGTTGTTGAATTGATTGAATTTCCCGTTATTTCAACACCACTGCTATATGTCTTAATTCCTGCTATGGTTTGGTTTCCTGTTAGTTTCACATTTTGCCCGTCTAATGTATCACATAACTTTTTGCTCCGTCCGTTGTTGCTGATGGTGTGGCTAAGTTTGTTATTTTGTTGTTATTCAAAGATAGTGTAGTGCCAGTTGCGGTTATAATTACATTATTACCCGAATATAACTCAACATACGAACCCGTTATTTGTATCGGATACCAAGTCGCTGTTGCTGTTTTTTGTGCGGCAATCATTCCTATTTTTGTATCAAAGGCTATGCCAATGCCGTCAAAAGCGGTTGGACAGAGACCCACTTCCAAAGTTGATGTAAATTTTTTATTCCCTGCTATGGTTTGGTCTCCTGTTAGTTTAACCACCGAAGTATCAAGGTGAAACATCAACACCATCAACAATTAACATTTGTTATGCTTTGACTTTTCATATCAATCCCCGCACTAGCATTTATTATGTTGCTGAATGTTTTGGTTCCTGCTATGGTTTGGTCTCCTGTTAGTTTAACGACTGCGGTATCAAGGGTGAAACATCAATACCATCAACATTACATTTGTTATTGAAAATCCACCCATATTTAAACTACCCGTCATAGCCGTTGTGCCGTCCTTTGCTAGTTTCGTATCGGTATATGCTTTTGTTGAAGCATCGCATAGAATGGTGCTGGAAGTCCGCTGATTGCTGTCGTGCTGTTAAAATTTAAAACATTATTTGTCAATGTCATTCCACCCCTGTTGTTGGAGCAAAAAGTATGGACGAGCCGACAAAAGATAATGGATAGCCCGTTGCTCCACCGCCTCCGACGAATAATAGAACCCATATTATTGTTGTAATTGAAGAATAACTTACCTGTGTTTAATGGATTTGATCTTTTACCCACATAAGTAGTAAATGTTTTATTCCCTGTTATTGTTTGGTCTCCTGTTAGTTTAACGACTGCGGTATCAAGAGCCGAAACATCAACACCATCAACATTACCGACATTTGTTATGTTAAATCCTCCCATATTTAAATCCGCTATCATCATGGCAAGACCATCTAATCTTACGAAAGGAGAGTTTGTGTTTCTCCATTGTCCTGTGCTATAAATGAGCAGTTGGTTATTGGTAGGTGTTGTTATTGTACAGTCGCTGTGTGTATCAATTGAACCATCCGCTGACACTTTATCATTATTGTCTTCGTGCTCTGATATCCAAGTATCAACATCTTTGGTATTTAGTAAATTAACTCCCGTTATATTCAAATTACCCCCATACTAATGTTGCCGAATTCATCAACATTTATCGGAAAGTTTTATTTACCCAGTTTATTGAGTTATATGTTAGATAACTATTCATCGCCACTGGTGCTGTAATGACTACATCTGTGAGTGTATCAATTGAGCCGATTGTTGTATTTCTCCATTTACCATCTACATCATTATATGTTAAGTATTGCCCGACCGTTGGAGCGGATATGTTTGTGTCTATCAAATTATATAAACTGGTTTGGTGCGGATTGGATGTATTAGAGCGGTGTTGAGTTGAGGCTTTGACTTCGTCATTATCCCTTACTCGTTGCTCTGTATAATATAAATTTTTTCCTTCTTTTATGTCTGTAGTTGATTTGGTAGATAATCTTGTGTCAAATCGTAAATCCGTATAGTAGAGTTCAAAGGGTTTTCATCTTCTGGCACTCTGTCTGTATTCAGACCGACTATGTTTGTGTTGGTAAGGTCAAGTTGGCTATTGATAGGCTGTCTGTTGCGATTTCTGACAAGCCTAAGAGCGACTTGAAGGAGGAACCTGCCATATTCGTATATTAATTATTATTTATTTATTAAAAAATACTAAAATATATTAATCTTAGTATAAATGCCGTCTCCCGAAGCAAGTCGTAAGAATTGGGGTAAGGCTGTGGAAAGTATTAAGAGCAAAAAGCAACAAAAGGTTGAAATAGCGAAAGAGAAATTAGCAAAGTGTAGAAAGGCTTATGTAGGCGATGATGAAGAGATGGAGGAAAAGATAAACCGCATGGCGAAATTGGTGTTGCTAATGATATCATTAATGGAAAAGACCAAGATGATACACCAGAAGAAAGCAGTGAGAGTGATGAAGAATGTGATTTTACAGATATCATTGCTGAAAAGATGGCTAAGATGAAAATAAGAAGAAAGAAAGCGGAAGCAAAGAAGAAGTAAGCAAAAAGCCTGTGCCTGAGCCTGAACCTATGATAGCGAAAGCGAAAGTGAAGAAAGTGAGGAGGAAATGCCAGTAAAGAAAAGTAAGGGTAAAAAGTCAAGCAGTGTAAGTGTAAAAGTGTATAATCAATCTTCTGGTGGTGCTAAGAAAGAAAAAAATAATGATATTGAAAAATGTTTCTTAAAATTTTATAATATATCATGGATAATAAGCACACAAATCAGCAACAACAACAAGAAACTCCTGAGCAGACTGAGAGAAAAGAAAAACTTGAAGAAGTGGCAGAGATACATTTTCAATCAAAGCCCGCTAAGATATGGAACACAATAACATCACCAGAAGCAAAACCACTAAGTCAAGTATTTATTGATTTAATGGATATGTCAAAGGTTGCGACAAAGAAAGGTAATGCTAACTATAATTTTGGATTAGTTGCTATAGATGTATATAGCCGTCGTGGGTGGATTGAGCCAGTCAAAAATAAAACAACTGGTTATGTCTTAGAAGGGTTAAAAAAATATTTACTAAAAAAGTTCCTGAAAGAATTACTTCAGATAATGGCGGTGAGTTTAAGGGACAAGTCAGTGAATATTTCAGACAAAATAATATTGAACATAGAACTGTCCAAGTAGGCGATCACAGAACAATGGGCATAATTGATAGGTTTATTAGAACAATACGAAATGAATTAAACTTGATATGGGAATTTAATGAAAATTTTCAATGGGTTCCTATTATTCATGAGGTTGTTGATGCTTATAATAAAACATATCATACAACAATTAAAGCAGTTCCGATTAATGTTTTTGAAGGAACCGAAAAGAACACTCAGGAAATATACCGAAATCCTTTAATTAATGAATTCCCTAAGGGTACAAGAGTAAGAAAGGAATTAGAAAGAACTATTTTTTCTAAAGGGGACAAGCAATTCAGTAAAACTATATTCAAGGTTAAGGGCCGTAAGGCTTCAAAGTCATACTATCTGAAGAGGACTTAGTACGACCGTCAGAATTATTAAAGACTAATATTGAAGAGCACCATGAAGAAACGGAACCGAAGGAGCAGTTATCGACAAAGTTAAACAAATTACAAAAGAGAAAAAAATATTAATTTATTAAAATCATTGGATGTAAAACCTGAGAATGTCAGAACTAGTAAGAGAGAACGGAAGGCGAAAGTCCAATTTGATGCTTGAGTGATTTAATATGTCGAGCTTTGTTTCCATTATGTATTTCAGCACCACATCCACACTTAAAATCTTTATGCTTCCAAATTTTCTTCTTTTCTTTTTTGATTGCTTTTGTTTCTGTATCGTAATTAATTTTCCATTCCTCGTATTTAGGTATTATATTTTCCTCGTGATATTTCTTTGCTTCTTCCAATGCTTGTTCTTTTGATTTATTCTTTCCAATACAGAAACTCTTACACATAACCTTTCCTCCTTCTCTCCATTGAACTTTTACCATTGGCTCTTTTCATTATTCTTTACCATTACACAACCTCTAGACATTCTAAATCTCAGCGTGTCTTCGTTAGTCATCCTATATGTGTCTTTATTTTATTTCCTTAAATAATAATTATTTAATGTAGCAGTATTTATTGCTTTTTGCTTACTATATTGAATAATCAATAGTAAGCAGAAATAATGAATAACGGCTCCTTGTGTGGTTTGTGTGCTTCAAATGCATCGAAAAAGTGTGCCCAAGTGGCACCCTATACTTATACTACTGGTAGGTGGATGTTGCGGAGAAGGCGACGATTGCTAAGGTAATTTCCTTCTTCCTTCTTGCTTCCTTTTGGATTTCCTCTTGATTTCCTCTTGTTTGTTGATTTTTGGAGATTTGGTCCGAAAGACCCTTTTCGGCTGGTATTTTTCTTGAAAATACCTGCGCGAAAATGGTAATCATCTTCTTATCACCACGGTTAATTCAATACATGAGCATTAAGTTTCAGTTATCTTGCCTATAGAATAATCAAGGTTGTTTTTTAAGTGAAATAAGTCGCAGTGGAATCAGAATTCAGAAATCAGAAAACAGTTTTTTCCTGTGCAAATTTCCCCGCCCGCGCCAGCCGGTCCGACACCATCAGCCAAAAATTGCCCCAAAAAAATTTTTTCCATCACACCTTTCTACACCTTTCCAAAAAAGTAGTTATCCTAGTTATCGTATTGTGGCTTTGGTTAGGTTTCGTCTAAGTGCCAGACTAGTGCCCGCAAGAGTGAGCTACTAGGGATCTTATTCTTCCCAGCAACCCCAACACTCATCACTCGTTTTGGTTCCGTGTTTTCGGTCACAGTGCACATGTTTGCAGACGAATCCGTACTCAACAGTTTTTACTGGATGCCAGACTGACAGTCAACGCTAGACTACCACTGCTTAATCTGAGTAATCTGTTTGTGGCGTCGCGTGTTTATCACGAGTACTATCACGGAGAAGCTTGACCAAATTACTCAAAGCATGAATCCTTTTTTTTTCTTTCTACTTAAAGATTGGTCTGGATCACATTCCCTTGTGCTCTCGTGTAGTCTGCTTACACCGACCCCTCGTGCCCAAACCATAAATACACAAAAAGAAAAACAAGAAGATATGCAACGTTTGATATATTTGTCCATGCTCTCGGGGATTTGGGATGTACAAACTTCAGCTACAGCTGAACACCACCAAAAAGAAACATGACATTCAAAGAAGTGGTCTTCTTTATAGTGTATGCAGCGAAGTATGTTGGGAGAGAAAGTAAGAGGGAGAGGGAGGGGCTCACGGTAAGGTCAGAAAATATACCTGGGCATAGCGCCCAGCTGTAAAACCAGCAACAGTCACAACTCTCAATATAGCCACCACAGAGCAAGCCAACAACAACAACAACAACAACAACAACCAAGCAAAAAAAAAAAAAAAAAAAAAAAAAAAAAAAAAAAGTAAATTAAGTGTATACATAACAATTCATGTCTTGCATGTATGTCTTGCATGTATGTATACAGTGCTGTGTGTGTGTGTGTTTTTGTGTCTGTGTGTGCGTGAGTGTTTGTTTGTGTTTGTGTTTCTTTGCCATTATGCATGTTATGTTATGTTTGTACATATGTATCTATGTAGAGTGTGTGTATATTGTGTGTCTGTAGGTGTTTAGTGTGGGCGAGTGTTGGGTATATGTGTGCATGTGGTGTGTATGTCTGTGTGCTTGTCTTTGTGTATGTGTGTGTATGTGTGTGTATGTGTGTGTGGAGTGTGTTTATGTGTCTGTGTGTGTTGGTGTTCGCATGTGTGTGTGGGCGCGCGGGCGCGCGTGTTGTGTGTGTTTATGTGCTTGTGTTTTGTGTATCTGTGTGCATGTATTATGTTTGTATGTATGTACATGTATTCTGTGTGTATGTGTGTGTGTGAGCGTGAGAGTGTGTGTGCGTGTGCGTGGTTGTGTGTTTTCCTCGTGTTTGTCTTTCTGAGTGTATGTATGTATGTATTATGTGGTGTTGGTGTGTTTGTGGTTTATGTATTTGATGTATTATGTGTGTGTTTGGTGTGTTTGTGTTTATGTATTTGAATGTATGTACGTATTATGCGCCTATGTATGTGTGTGTTTGTGGGTGGTGTGTGTGTGTGTGGGGGGGGGGGGGGGTGGGCGTGCGTTGGCGTGTCGGCGTTTGGATTAACGCTGCAAGTAGTTTGCATTGTCGTTTAGTAGGCTATTGCAAGGTGCCAGACCAGTGCCCATAAGGGATCCAGCAACCCCAACGTTCACTCGTTTGGCTCCGTGTTTTCGGTCACGGGGATGAGAGAGAGAGAGAGAAGAGAGAAGAGGGAGAGAGAGAGAGTAAACAGCTGCGGAGATGAAACATGTAGGGTAGTACTAGCACAGACCAGGACCCTTAGGACAAGCTCCAGCGAGCAGGTGCGCCAAAACGAAAAAAAAAAAGCCAACCGGAAGCATTTCTCTTCTGTAGCGCGCGACCGAAAGTGGGTGGTGGTGGGGGGTTCGGGGAATGCTTTGTGTCTGGCTGGCGGCGAGAGTGGGCAGTTGAAACGAAGGATGGCGTGCGGAGGGGTGGGAAGAGAGGGTGCTCGCGCTGTAGCAACCGTGCAACCTGCGCTACAGCAGCAAGTTTTGCAAAATCAGAAATCAGACATTCGAATCGGTTTTTTCTTTCCCAGACAGACGGCGAGCAGGAGGGGGGAAGGGGGCAACGCGCGCGAGAGAAAAAAATCCCTTCCCCCAGCCCCCTCTCTCTCCCCTTCCTTCCGCTTTTCCTCCCGTCCGTCCGTCCGAAAAAAAAAAGAAAGAAAAACAAAAAACAGAGTTCCGAATGTCTGATTTCTGATTTTGCAAGACATGCTGCATGGGTTGCAGGGTTATGCTACAGCTGTAAGAAGGAAGCGCGCGAGCGAACACAAAAAAATGATTACCCTGGCCCCTCCCTCTCACGCCCCCCGTTTCCGCCCGTCCGCCCTGAAAAAAAAAAGAAGAAAAAGAAAAGAGATGTCCAAATTTCTGATTTCTGACTTGGCAAAGACATCCTGCACGGGCTGCAGGGGGTGGGCTACAGCTGCAAGGGAAGCGTGCGAGAGAGCGAAAAATGTGTTCCACCCTGCAACCCGTGCTAGTACGGCAGCATGTTGTTTGCAAATTCAGAAGTCAGACATTCTAAAGTTTTTCCCCCGACGGACGCGCGGCAGGGAGGACGGCAACGCGCGCAAAAATGAAGAAATAAATTCTCTTTGTTCCCGGCTCCCCTTCCTCCCCGCCCCCCCGCCCCCCCCCCCTCCCTTCCGCCGTCCGTCCGAAAAAAAAAAAAGAGAAAAAAACTGAGTTCCGAAATTCTGATTTCTGTGAATGCGTGAATGCGTGAGTGAATGCGTGAGTGAGTGAGCAGGTGAGTGAGTAGGCGAGCGAGTGAGTGAGTAGGCGAGCGAGTGAGTGAGTAGCGAGCGAGTGAGTGAGCGGCGGTGGCACCACAGCCCCCTCTGGCTGTTTAGCTAGGTTGGTTTGTGCCTGGCGGGCGGCAAGAGTGTTGGACGAGGGATGGGCAAGAGGGCGCGTAGTACGAGGCGGAGGGGTAGGGGGAGAGCAAAAAAGATATCTGGCGAGGGGGGCTCGAGGCTGTAGCACCCTGCAACGCGTGCTACAGCAGCATGGAGTTTGCAGCATTAGAAATTCGAACTTCAGAACTCGGTTTTTTGCATGGCTGCACCGGACGGACGGGCGGGGAGGACGCGGGGTGGGAAGAAGGGAGGGGGGGGAGGCGAGGAAAGGCGGACGAGCAGCAGAAAAAAAAAAACTATTTGAGGGCAGGGCTAGCAGCTTGTACCCTGTGGCAGGGTGCTGGCAGCAACATGTTTGGGGCAAAAAATCAGAAATCAGAAATTCGGAACTCGGTTTCTTTGCGTGCTGCAACGGACGGAGGAGGTGGGCGGGGAGGGAGGGTGGGGGGGGGGGGGGGGGGCGAGGAAGGCGGACGAGCAGCAGAAAAAAAATTGTTTTGGAGGCAGGGCTAGTTGCTGCACCTGCAGCAGTATGTTGAGGAAAAAAATCAGAAATCAGAAATCAGAAATTCGGTTTTCTTGCTTGGCTGCACCGGACGGACGGGCGGGCGGGAAGGCAGGGAGGGGATGGGGAGGTGGGGGGGGGGGGGGGGAGGAGGGCGAGAAGGGCGCACGAGCAGCAGAAAAAAATGTTTGGAGGCAGGGTTAGCAGCTGTAGCACCCTGTGGCAGGGTGCTGCAGCAGCATGTTTGGGGCAAAAAACATCAGAAATCAGAAATCAGAATTTCAGAACTCGTTTTCTTGCGCGCTTGTAACGGACGGACGGGCGGGAGGGGGGGGGAAGGGGGCAGGGGAGAGGGAGGGCGGACGAGCAGCAGATTTTTTTTTTTTTTTTTTTTTTTTTTTGTGGAGGTAGGGCTCGCAGCTGTAGTACCCTGTGGCAGGTTGCTGCAGCAGCATGTTTGGGGCAAAAAAAATCAGAAATCAGAAATCAGAAATTCGGAACTCGTTTTCTTGCGCGGCTGCAACGGATGGACGGGCGGGGAGGGAGGGGGAACTGGGAGGGGGAGAGGGAGGGCGGAAAGCAGCAGAATTTTTTTTTTTTTTTTTTTTTTTTTTTTTTTTGGTGGAGGTAGGGCTCGCAGCTGTAGCACCGTGTTGTGGCAGGGTGCTGCAGCAGCAATGTTTGGGGCAAAAAAAATCAGAAATCAGATATCAGAAATTCGGAACTCGTTTTCTTGCGCGGCTGCACGGATGGACGGGCGGGGGAGGGAGGGGGAACTGGGGGAGGGAGAGGGAGGGCGGAAAAGCAGCAGATTTTTTTTTTTTTTTTTTTTTTTTTTGTGGAGGATAGGGCTCGCAGCTGTAGCACCGTGCTGTGGCAGGGTGCTGCAGCAGCATGTTTGGGGCAAAAAAATCAGAAATCGAAATCAGAAATTCGGAACTCGTTTTCTTGCGCGGCTGCAACGGACGGACGGGCGGGGAGGGAGGGGGGAAGGGGGGATGGGAGAGAGGGAGGGCGGAAAAGCAGCAGAATTTTTTTTTTTTTTTTTTTTTTTTTTTTTTTTGGTGGAGGTAGGGCTCGCAGCTGTAGCACCGTGTGTGTGGCAGGGTGCTGCAGCAGCATGTTTGGGGCAAAAAAATCAGAAATCAGACATCAGAAATCAGAAATTCGGAACTCGTTTTCTTGCGCGGCTGCAACGGATGGACGGCGGGGCGGGGAGGGGGAGAGGGGGAAGGGGGGAGGGGAGAGGGAGGGCGGAAAAAGCAGCAGAATTTTTTTTTTTTTTTTTGTGTGTGGAGGTAGGGCTCGCAGCTGTAGCACCGTGCTGTGGCAGGGTGCTGCAGCAGCATGTTTGGGGCAAAAAAAATCAGAAATCAGAAATCAGAAATTCGGAACTCGTTTTCTTGCGCGGCTGCAACGGACGGACGGGCGGGGAGGGAGGGGGGGAAGGGGAGAGGGAGGGCGGACGAGCAGCAGAAAAAAAACAACATTTTTTTGTAGCTAGGGCTCGCAGCTGTAGCACCCTGTGGCAGGGTGCTTGCAGCAGCATGTTGGGGCAAAAAATCAGAAATCAGAAATCAGAAAATTCGGAACTGGTTTTGTTGCAACACCGGACAGACGGCTGCAACGGACGGTGGCGGGGAGGGAGGGGAAGGGGGAGGAGATGGAGGCGGACGAGCAGCAGAAAAAAAACAATATTTTTTGTAGCTAGGGCTCGCAGCTGTAGCACCCTGTGGCAGGTGCTGCAGCAGCATGTTGGGCAAAAATCAGAAATCAGAAATCAGAAATTTGGAACTAGGTTTTGTTGCAACACCGGACAGACGGGCGTGGGGGGGGGGGTGGGGAGGGTAGGGAAGGCGAACGAGCAGCACAGAAAAAAATTTTGAGGCAGGCTCGTAGCTGTAGCATCCTGTGGCAGGTGCTGCAGCAGCATGTTGGGGAAAAAATCAAATCAGAAATCAGAAATTCGAAATCGGGTTTTTTGCATGGCTGCACCGGACGGACGAGCGGGAGGAGAATGGGGGGGGGGGGGGGGCAAAGGCGAGGGAGGGCGGACGAGCAGAAGAATTTTTTATTTATTTCTTATTTATTTATTTATTTATTTTTTGCTTTGAGTTAGAGCTCGCAGCTGTAGCATCCCTGTGGCAAGTTGCTGCAGCAGCATGTTTAGGAAAACATCAGAATTCAGAAATCAGAAATTTGGAACTAGGTTTTGTTGCTACACCGGACAGACGGGCGGGGACGAATTGGGGGAGGCGAGGGAAGGCGAGCGAGCAGCACAGAAAAAATTTTGAGGCGGGGCTCGCAGCTGTAGCATCCTGTGCAGGGTGCTGCAGCAGCATGTTGGGCAAAGAAAATCAGAAATCAGAAATCAGAAATTCGAAATCGGGTTTTTTTGCATGGCTGCACCGGACGGACGGGCGGGAGGGAGAATGGGGCAGCCATGCAAAAAATCCGATTTGAATTTCTGATTTCTGATTTCTGATTTTTTTCCCGAACATGCTGCTGCAGCACCCTGCCACAGGATGCTACAGCTGCGAGCCCTGCCTCAAAATTTTTTTTCTGTGCTGCTGGTTCGCCCCCCCCCCCCCCCCCACCGGACGACGGGCGGGAGGGAGAATTGGGGCTCGCAGCTGTAGCACCCTGTGGCAAGGTGCTGCAGCAGCATGGGGCAAAGAAAATCAGAAATCAGACATCAGAAATTTGGAACTAGGTTTTGTTGCTACACCGGACAGACGGGCAGGCGGGGAGAGTGAGGGGGGGGGCGAGGGCGGCGACGAGCAGCACAGAAGAAAAATTATGGAGCAGGGCTTGCAGCTGTAGCATCCTGTGGCAGGGTGCTGCAGCAGCATGTTGAGGGAAAAAAATCAGAAATCAGAAATCAGAAATTCGAAATCGGGTTTTTTGCATGGCTGCACCAGACGGGCAGGCGAGAGTAGGGGGGGGGGGGGCGACGGACGAGCAGCACAGAAGGAAAATTTTGGAGGCAGGGTTTGCAGCTGTAGCATCCTGTGGCAGGGTGCTGCAGCAGCATGTTGGGGGGAAAATATCAGAAATCAGAAATTCGAAATCGGGTTTTTGCATGGCTGCACCAGACGGGCAGGCGGGGAGAGTGAGGGGGGGGGGGAGGCGAGGGAGGCGCGACGAGCAGAAGAATTGTTTTTTTTTTTTTGCTTGGAGGTAGAGCTCGCAGCTGTAGCACCCTGTGGCAGGGTGCTGCAGCAGCATGTTTGGGGCAAAAACAATCAGACGCCAGAAATCAGAAATTCGGAACTAGGTTTTGTTGCAACACCGGACAGACGGGCGGGGACGAATTCGGGGGGGGGGGGGGAGCGAGGGAAGGCGAGCGAGCAGCACAGAAAAAATTTTTGAGGCAGGGCTCGCAGCCGTAGCACCCTGTGGCAGGGTGCTGCAGCAGCATGTTGGGCAAAAAAAATCAGAAATCAGAAATCAGAAATTCGGAACTAGTTTTGTTGCAACACCGGACAGACGGCGTGGGGGGGGGGAAGGGGAGGGAAGGCGAACGAGCAGCACAGAAAGAAATTTTGAGGCAGGGCTCGCAGCTGTAGCATCCTGTGGCAGGTGCTGCAGCAGCATGTTGGGGAAAAAAATCAGAAATCAGAAATTCGAATCGGTTTTTTTGCATGGCTGCACCGGACGGACGGGCGGGGAGGGAGAATGGGGGGGGGCGCAAAGGCGAGGAGGGCGGACGAGCAGAACTTCGAATTGTTTTTTTTTTTTTTTTTTTTTTTTTTTTTTTTTTTTTTTTTTGCTTTGTTTTGCTTTGAGGTAGAGCTCGTAGCTGTAGCATCCCTGTGGCAAGTTGCTGCAGCAGCATGTTTAGGAAAAAATCAGAAATCAGAAATCAGAAATTTGAACTAGGTTTTGTTGCTACACCGGACAGACGGGCGGGACTTGGGGGGGGGGGGGAAGCGAGGAAGGCGAGCGAGCAGCACAGAAATTTTTTGAGGCGGGGCTCGCAGCTGTAGCATCCTGTGCAGGTGCTGCAGCAGCATGTTGGGCAAAGATCTGCCTGTCCGTCCAATTTACATATACTTGGAAGCCTAGAGGACAGTTGCGCACGGCCAGGGGGGAAGTGGATGGTCTGCTCACGCACCCCTGCACAAACATCCATGCACGCATCCACCAATCGTACCAACACACCCATGCCTACACACCACTCCTATTCTCCCCCCCCCCCCCCCTTCTAAACTGTGGCTCGTGACATGCTCATACCCTCCCCGCCCCCCGGCCTGTCGAGCCAAGACAGTCTGCGTCCAACCCAGTTCGAGTACCCCGAAACAAACTCCTGTTATTGTAAACATCGGTACCTTCCAGAATCAATTCTACACACGAGATGATGCGAGATCGTAGAAAATTGGCATATGGACCTTGTGTGAGAGCGACGACGACAGCCAGGACGACGCGGAAGATTACGACCCTTTACGCTCTGCCATGGGCGACAGGCATAAACTGCTGTGTTACGTACGCGGGATCAGGTTCAAGACCATGGCGGAGCGTTTGGGGACTCTTCCTCCCAAGAGTGTGATACTGCAATCGGAAACAAAACTGTTGCGGCAGGTTCTGAATTCCAGGCCAGCAGCGTTGCCACCCAAAGCAACCGAGCGGCTTGCAGACGTCACACAGGCGCTCCAGAAGCGCAAATACAATAGGGCAGTCACAATTCTGCGGACGGAGCCCGTGTGTGGTGCGCAGAAGCACTCTATCATCTCGGGAACTGCCTAGAATCAGGTCGCGGTCTGCCAACCAGCGACACGGATTTTGCCTTTTTTTACTGGGTCTGCGCTATCAACTCTTGTGACCCTATCACACCGAAGCCTTTTCATTATCTTGACCTTTGTGGAAACTTGCGCAATACCGCGATAGACCTGGCTTTGAACATTGTCACGAAATCTCCTGCGCAACTCCCTGTCAGAACTCGTTGATTATTTTGCTGCACTGGCTCGTTTAGTGTGTCTGATGATGTGCTGCCCCAAGACAAAGAAGATTTCTTGGCCCGCAGTCGCAATGCCCCCAAGGAATCTTTGATGTCTAAGCTTTGCTGCGAGACGTTTTGTCGCATCGTGAACAGTGAAGCCGGTGTGAATCGGGAACACGAGGGAAGCATGTCCGGAGTCAGCGCGAGCGCAACGGTCAGCACGCAGGCCCGGATAAGCAGGAGGCAGTGCAGATATGGAACCCGGCGACGGAGGCTCACGGGCCTTGCCGCAGCACCCCGTGCCTGCACTCCGGCAGCAGGGACAGGCGCAGCACAGGGGGCCGCAGGACTTGGCTGCCGAGCCTGTTCGGCCTTGCCAGCAACCCGAGCCAGAGCGGGAAAACTCGCCGGCCTTGCGCGACCGCCCCGCGCAGTCCTTGCCACAAGATGCCTGCGGGCGGGCCAGGCACGCGCCAGTGAATCCCGTGCTATTGAAGACTTGCTGGGAACCAGACTCAGACCAAAAGCCGGGCGACTGCAGCCCGCGGGCCTTGCGCGACGAGCGCCTGCTGTCCGGCGGACAGCACGAGCAAACGCAAGACGAGAAAAGCTCGCAGGCGTGGCGGCCGCAGCCTGCAGAGCTTGCCGTGCGTGCCAAGCTTGCAGCTTTATTATCGAAGCCTTGCTGGGAACCGCCGGGCGTTGGGAGTACGCGGGCCTTGCGCGACGAGCGCCTGCTGTCCGGCGGACAGCACGCGCAAACGCAAGACGAAAAAAGCTCGCAGGCGTGGCGGCCACAGCCTGCCAAGCTTGCACAGTTATCAGGGAAGCCTTGCTGGGAACCAGACCAGGAACCGAGCGACAGGAGCCCGCTGGCCTTGCACGAGCGCGACGACGATGTCCTGCTGTCCTTCGGAAACCAAGATGATTTCGAGAATGCGGACAGTGAGTCAGCTAGGGTGAACTTCATGCAAAATGAGGAAAAACGTTTGTGGAAAACTCTGTCTTGCAGACCTAAGGTTTTTTCCAGCGCTTCCTACGGCACCACCAGCTTCAGCCCTCTGCCTGGAGCGGCCGAGCTGGCAGAGGCTAAGCAACTGTTCCAGACGAAAACCAACGACAACGACCTCCTGGCAGTGGAGCTGCTGCGCCACAAGCCAGCGTGTTGGCAACCAGAGGCGCTTTACCTCCTTGGTCGCTGTGTCGAGTCCGGCCGCGGCGTGCCCATTTCGTAACGCGGAGCTCGCCTCCCTGTATTGGATCGCTGCTTTCGAATTCGCTCGTGCGAGCGGGACGACCCCCACGCATGAGTATTATCTCTTCTTGCTGTGGAGCCTGATTGCATACTTCGAGGAAGTAAATGCGGCTATCAACTACGGCGAACATTTCAGGGCCCGAAAGCCCTGTTGGTACCTGAAGAAACTGGCTGGTCTCGTTTGGGACGAAGATGATGTGCTGCTCGGATACCGAGAGTCCTTCTTGGCCGCAGCCGCAAGGCCCCGCAGACGTCGCTTTTATCGAAACTAACCTGGAGAGCTGCGTGGCTGAGCCGCCCCGTCAGCACTTATGCTATGCAGCTCAGCGTCGAAATGCAACAATTTGCTGCGTCTAAAGCAAGAACGGTTGCTCCAGCCAGAGGATTACGCGAAAGATTTCCGGTCGTTTTTTCGTTTCGAAGCAGAACCAACCACCTATTTTTGGCAAGATCTGAGCGACGTGCTGGGGCGTTGGTGGCTGGGGCGAACGGATACTCACGCGGCGGTGCGTGTTACCGCTATGCGGGCAGTCCTGCCAAGCGAAGACGTGCTAGTCGAGCACACGCAAGTGATTGAGCTGCAGCGACTGCGCAAAAAATATAAAAAGCTAGTACCGCGCACGCGCTACAACAAAAAACAGAATTTGTGCAAAGTGTGGGAACAAGACTGTACAGAAGCAATGGACGAGGAGCAATTTCAACGTTTGCTCCTACCGCGGGGATCGGCCCTCGATCAAACGGCCGGCCGGGGCGACGCATCGTCGACTGTGCGGCAGGTGCCAGACTGCGGCGCCTTGATTCGAGGCTGCTTCGAGCCGGCCGACGGAGATTTCTTTGTGCGTTGGCTTGCGCAGCAGGTGCGGGCCTGGCGCCCCGTACAGGATCGCCCTGTGCAGGAGCGCCCCGCAGTCGTGGGTTTACCTTGTGGGCCAGGTGCCCTTGCTGCTGAAGCAGATTCTGCGGTCCTTCTGCCGAATTTTAGGTGACGAGCACGTGGTGGTCTTTCGCCATGCGAAGATCACGACTCGGCGCGCAAGAAGAACGCGGAGCTGCAGCAGAGCCTGCTGGTGGTGGTGGATGGTTGCTCTAGGCAGGCGCATGAAGGCCAGCGCAAGGAGCTGCTCAAGGTACTCCGTTCCGACTGCAAGGTACCTGGCAACGAAGGCGGCGGCAGGACGAGGCCTATCAACCTAAGCCCTTGGAGGCAAGTGTTGGTGCTGCCCGAGGCCAACGGTGAGTCGTTGTGGACCTCGGACCAGTTGCGGCAGAAAGGCCTGGCAGTTACGGTTGCTCGGCTTGCCGCGCCCGCATCATCAGAATCTTTGACCGACGTGCCTTCGTCGGAAGAGCTCGCACAGTACTTGCACGCTTGCATGTTGGAGGACGTGGCACTGGGCGGGCCGGCCCGCCAAGCGTCGGCAGATGGATACGAGCAGTGGTTGTCGGCGTTCCGCAGAGATGTTGCAACGCAAGAGAAACTACCAGGTTTGGATAAACCACTTGAGACAGCGCTCCCTCACGTTTTTCGCGTCAAGCAAGGAAAGAACAAGGGACGGTTTGCCATACGGCCCGGGGATCTCGTGGCAAGCTTCGAAAGATTTCTGGATCTCGGCCAAGGGAAACTAAGCGAGCGAGCCGAAGAGCGATTTTGGGCTCGCTTGCAGGAAAGCTTTCCGCAGCTGGACCTGACGAAGAAGCTTGCCCACAATATATACGCTTCCAGTGGGAAAGGTGGGAAAGGTGCTAAGGGCTTGTTGTTTCCCTACACAACGGATGTGTTTTATCCAGAGCGGGATAACGCAGTCGAGAAGCCAGGTGGGGGTTCCGAAGAGAAGAGTTCAACCCAAGCGGCGCCGCACAGGCGCGACGCAACAAGAAGGCCAAGAAGAAACGAAAGCGCGATAAGAAAGAGGACAGTTTATCCCAAGCGGCCCGCAGGAGGAGGCGCGACGCGAAAAGAAAGCCAAGAAGAAACGCAAGCGCGACGCGGAAAGTTTAACCCAAGCGGCGCCGCACGAGGCGCTGCGACGCGAAATAAGGCTAAGAAGAAACGCAAGCACGATAGGGAAGAGAAATAGGGCAAAGTAAAAAAGACGCCTGCCGATCACGAAGGCAGCGCACAACCAGCTACCGCGCGACCCCTCGGGCGTGTCCGATCACCTCTCGCGAGGCGCGCGGCCGGCAAGAGCTGCTCAGTTGGTTTTTCCAAACCCCAACATCCCGACGGACTCGCGATTCGTCTTCTGGTTCAATAATTAAACAATTTTTGGATCGTAGGGAAATCCACAGTCGGTGCGCGGGAGCGCCTGATCGACAGCCAGAGTCGCCAGCCACGCTCATTTTGTCGAGCTGCGCTCCGCTGCTGTCCTAGCCGGACACGCACGTCCAGCTGGCTGCTCCTTACCTCCTTATGCCACCACACGATAAGACGCAAGCGCCGGGCGGCCTGTAGCGCCAAGGAGCCCAAAGCGTGCAATCAAAGCAGCCGGCAGTGGATTTGCTTGCCTTGGCTTCTGCTTATGCTACAGTGATACAGCTCTCCGTCAGAGCTCGTGCCCTCCCTCTGGCGCCCCGCCCAGGACCTAAAACAACCATATCCAGTGGGGTTATTGTTTAAAAAAAAAAAAAGAATTGTCGATTGATTTTGGAATGCTCTGCTACTGCTAACAAATTGAAGGTGGTAGCGCTCCACACCCCCCGCGTTTGCACACTATCCTAACCCTCTTGCGAGACCACGTACGGGGGAGCGGACAAGACGGGCAGCGAGTCGGCTCACCGGCTACAGCCACCCTCCCTTGTAAAACCCAAAATAAGAAATCAGGCAGTCGTTTTTTTAATTTTTTTAAACGTTATTTTTTTTTTTTTTTTTTTTTTTTGCTTGGTCGAGCGGCGCAAAGAGCCTGGCGGGGCAGTGGATGGGGGCTGCATACATATAGATAGCGAGGGGAGAGGCGGGGGTGACGGACGAGACGGGCAGGGAGTCAGCTCGCCGGCTGTAGCACCCCCCTGCAACTGCCCTGTAGCACCGATGCTACCCTGTCGTCGTCGCCCATGCAGGCATTCGTCATCTGCTATAGCAAGACTTGCACTCACTGCGTGCCATCTACTTCCCATTACCTCCCGCCCACAGCCCTTCCATTCCCCCCCCCCCCCCCACCCACCCCTGCCCCCCCTCCCGCCCGTCAGTCCAGCGACTTGCTGAAAAAAAAAACCTAGTTCTGAATTTCTGATTTCTGATTTCTGATTTCTTTTCAAGACATACTGCTGTAGCACCCTCTGGCCCACAGGGTGCTACAGCTGCGAGCCCTGCTTCTAATTTTTTCTCTGGTCCCGCGCTGCTCGTCCGCCTTCCCTGCCCACATCCCTCCCCTCCCGCCCGTCCGTCCAACGACTTGCTGAAAAACAAACTGAGTTCTGGATTTCTGATGTCTGATTTCTGATTCTTTTTGCATGATAGGCTGCTGTAGCACCCTGCCACAGGATGCTACAGCTGCGAGCCCTACTTTAAAATTTTTTTCTGGTCCTGCGCTGCTCGTCCCTCGCCCACCTCCCTCCCCTCCCGCCCGTCCGTCCAACGACTTGCTAAAAAACAAACAGAGTTCTGAATTTCTGATTTCTGATTTCTGATTTTTTTTTTTTTTTTTTTTGCATGATAGGCTTCTGTAGCACCCTGCCACAGGATGCAGCAGCTGCGAGCCCTGCTTCTAAAAGAAATGTTTGTTTTCGTCCCGCGCTGCTCGTCCCTCCCCCACCTCCCCGGGGGGGGGGGGGAACACAAACACATGAAAACACTAGCAGGACAAAAAAAAATCAGAAATCAGAAATCAGACATTCAGAACTCTGGTTTTTTTTAAGCAAGTCGTTGGACGGACAGGCGGGAGGAGACTCCCCTCGCGATCTATATGTATGCAGCTCCCATCCACTGACCCGCCATGCTCGTTTGCGCCGCTCGACCAAGCAAAGCAACAACAACAACAACAACAACAACAACAAAATCGTCCTCGGCCGCCAAATTTTTTGCACCTGATTTACGGTGAAGCTCGGGGGAGAGGGGGGGTGCGGTAGCACACTCATAAAAGTACATATTGCATAAAAACAAAACTGTAATCGAGCTACGCATGGGAGCAAACAAAATAGGACCAGCAGGCACAGAAGCAATCGCAAACATGCTTAAGGTACCTCTAACGCTTTCCCGATGGCTTTTGCGCCATCATCCCCGATGTTGTTACTTCTTAAACCAAGCGCTTGTAGCGTCTTGTTCACCTATATCCACATATGTTCCTATTCGACTTGCTACCCGCGCGGCGCGGGTAGCATTAGCTTTAAAGTGATGCAATGATGTGTGTGTATTGTGTACACGCGTGTAGGTATGTATATTTCCTTTGAATTATGCCTGAGCATGCATGAATGCGTATAACGTATACATATGTTAGCATCCAAAAATGTGGTTGTGTGTAATGCAGGAGAACAAGAACAGCAAGCTCTCAAATCTTGATATTTCACTCAACAACATCGGTCCGCAAGGTGCTAAACATATTGCAGAAGCCATCCAGGTAAGACCATGAGAGCATCAGCAAACGCCTTGGCTCCTTCCACTCCGATCTTGTCTTTATCGCTCGCAAAAGGGCCTGCTGCAACGCTTAGGCTCGTAAGAGTTGTATTCACCTGCTCACATCCATAATATATATGAAGGGTGAGATGCTACTTCCATGCTAGCCGCCGCGGTAGCACACTCATAAAAGTACATATTGCACAGGAAAACAAAAGCTGTAATCGAGCTACGCATGGAAGTAAACAAAATAGGACCAGCAGGCGCAGAGGCAATCGCAAACATGCTTAAGGTACCTCTAACGCCTTCCCGATGGCTTTTGCGCCATCATACCCGATGTTGTTATTTCCTAAACCAAGCCCTTGTAGCGTCTTGTTCACCTATATCCACATATGTTCCTATTAGACTTGCTACCGCGCGCGAAAGACAAGCTTGTGGGTTGCTTAGGTGAACTTAACCCTCACCGCTCTCGATTTTGGCAGAAACGGCACCGGACCACAAGGTGCGCAGTCAATAGCAGATGCTATCAAGGTACCTTCAGAGCTTCGCCAAAGGCCCTCGCACCTTCAGCTCCAATATTGTTCTCTTGCATTTCGAGCTCTCGAAGCAAAGTGTTCATCTGGACGCCAAAAAAATCTTGTTAGATATGCTACCGCCGAAATGTCCTTCGCCAAATTTTTTTCACTTGCTGCGGGTTTGCGGTGAATCTCGCGACAAATGCCAAAAACACTGGAATTTACGGACGATTTTTTTTGCCGCAATTTGCGGCACACACAGAATTTTTTTTCGCGCATTTAGGCAGTAATGTTGTAGCTCAAGAAAATTTTTGGGAAAGAAGGGTGGGCGGGGAAAAAAATGTAAAAACATGAAAAATTCCCCTCCCGAGTTTCTTTCCCAAAAATTTCTCTTGAGCTACCTTCCAATTGCCGAAATGTCCTTTGCAATTTTTTTTCGTAATTTTCTGTTTTCCGGTGAATTTTGCGACATATGCACCGGTGCCGTAATTTACGGGTAACTGATATTTGCCGAAATTCGCGGCAAACAGAAAAAAATTTTCTGGCGAAGGACATTTAGGCAATACAGTTGTAGTTCAAGAAAATTTCTGGGGAAAGAAGGTCGGGCGGGGAAAAAAATGTAAAAACATGAAAAAATTCCCCTCCCGAGTTTCTTTCCCCAAAAATTTTCTTCAGCTACCTTCCAATTGCCGAAATGTCCTTTGCAAAAACAAAAAAAAAAAAAAAAAAAATCGCAGGTTTAGGTTTGCGGTGAAGTTCGCGACAAATGCCAAAAACACCGGAATATACGGACGCTTTGTTTTGGCCGCAATTTGTGGCACACACAGAAATTTTTTTTCGGGCGAAGGACATTTCGGCAATAAAGTTGTAGCTCAAGAAAGTTTCTGGGAAAGAAGGTCGGGCGGGGAAAAAAATGTAAAAACATGAAAAAATTCCCCTCCCGAGTTTCTTTCCCCAAAAATTTTCTTGAGCTACCTTCCAATTGCCGAAATGTCCTTTGCAAATTTTTTTTTCGTAGTTTTCTGTTTTCCGGTGAATTTTGCGACATATGCACCGGTGCCGTAATTTACGGGTAACTGATATTTGCCGAAATTTGCGGCACACAGAAAATTTTTTTTCGAGCGAAGGACATTTTAGGCAATAAAGTTGTATTTCAAGAAAATTTCTGGGGAAAGAAGGTCGGGCGGGGAAAAAATGTAAAAACATGAAAAAATTCCCCTCCCGAGTTTCTTTCCCCAAAAATTTTCTTCAGCTACCTTCCAATTGCCGAAATGTCCTTTGCAAAAACAAAAAAAAAAAAAAAAAAAAAAATCGCAGGTTTAGGTTTGCGGTGAAGTTCGCGACAAATGCCAAAAACACCGGAATATACGGACGCTTTGTTTCGGCCGCAATTAGTGGCACACACAGAAAATTTTTTTTCGGGGAAGGACATTTCGGCAATAAAGTTGTAGCTCAAGAAAATTTCTGGGGAAAGAAGGTCGGGCGGGGATTTTTTTTTTTTTTTTTTTTACATTTTTTTCCCCACCCGCCCCCGTTTCCCCAGAATTTTTCTTTACTTGGTGCAGTCATTGCCTAAATGTCCTTTGCAAAAAAAATTAAAAAAATTCGCAGGTTTAGGTTGGCGGTGAAGTTCGCGACAAATGCCAAAAACACCGGAATATACGGACGCTTTGTTTTGGCCGCAATTTGTGGCACACACAGAAAAATTTTTTTCGGGCGAAGGACTCATTTCGGCAATAAAGTTGTAGCGGTAGCAAACAAAAAATGCACTCTATATGTTTAGGTGAATAGCTCTTTGAAGACTCTGCAATTGTCTTGGAATGGAATCGGTGATGAGGGAGTGAAGCACTTTGCTGCAGCTCTGAAGGTACCTTTAACCAGTCTCCGATCGCCTGTGCCTGCGTCGCCTATTGCGTTGTTCCAGAGAGTCAGGCTAGTCAACGTGCGATTAACCTATACATGTGAAACACACATGCTAAGACATGCTACCGCGCGGGGTGACGGACGAGACGGGCAGGGAGTCAGCTCGCCGGCTGTAGCATCCCTCTGCAACTGCCCTGTAGCACCGATGCTACCCTGTCGTCGTCGCCCATGCAGGCATTCGTCATCTGCTATAGCAAGACTTGCACTCACTGCGTTCCATCCCCTTTCCATCACCCCCTCCCACAGCCTTTCCATCCCCCCCCCCCCCCGCCCCACCCACCCCTGCCCCCCCCTCCCGCCCGTCCGTCCAGCGACTTGCTGCAAAAACCTAGTTCTGAATTTCTGATTTCTGATTTCCTGATTTTTAAGACATGCTGCTGTAGCACCCTGCCACTGGCTGCTACAGCTGCGAGCCCTGCTTTCAAACATTTTTTCTCTGGTCCCGCGCTGCTCGTCCCTCTCCCACCTGCCTCCCCTCCCGCCCGTCCGTCCAACGACTTGCTGAAAAAACAAACCGAGTTCTGGATTTCTGATTTCTGATTTCTGATTTTTTGGCAAGACAAGCTGCTGTAGCACCCTGCCACAGCATGCTATAGCTGCGAGCCCTGCTTCTAATTTTTTTCTGGTCCCGCGCTGCTCGTCTGCCTTCCCTCGCCCACATCCCTCCCCTCCCGCCCGTCCGTCCAATGACTTGCTAAAAAACAAACCGAGTTCTGGATTTCTGATTTCTGATTTTGGCAAGACAAGCTGCTGCTGCACCTTGCCACAGGTTGCTATAGCTGCGAGCCCTGCTTCTAATTCTTTCTCTGGTCACGCACTGCTCGTCCCTCGCCCACCTGCCTCCCCTCCCGCCCGTCCGTCCAACGACTTGCTGAAAAAACAAACCGAGTTCTGGATTTCTGATTTCTGATTTCTGATTTTTTTGGCAAGACAAGCTGCTGTAGCACCCTGCCACAGCATGCTATAGCTGCGAGCACTGCTTCTAATTTTTTCTCTGGTCCCGCGCTGCTCGTCTGCCTTCCCTCGCCCTCCCCTCCCGCCCGTCCGTCCAACGACTTGCTAAAAAACAAACCGAGTTCTGGATTTCTGATTTCTGATTTCTGATTTTTGGCAAGACAAGCTGCTGCTGCACCTTGCCACAGGGTGCTATAGCTGCGAGCCCTGCTTCTAATTCTTTCTCTGGTCCCGCACTGCTCGTCCGCCTTCCCTTGCCCACCTCCCTCCCCCTCCCGCCCGTCCGTCCAACGACTTGGTAAAAAAAACCGAGTACTAGATTTCTGATTTCTGATTTCTGATTCTTTTTGCATGATAGGCTGCTGTATAGCTGCGAGCACTGCTTCAAAATTTTGTTCTGGTCCCGCGCTGCTCGTCCCTCGCCCACCTCCCTCCCCTCCCGCCCGTGTCCGTCCAACGACTTGCTGAAAAAACAAGCAGAGTTCCGAATTTCTGATTTCTGATTTCTGATTTTTTTGACAAGACAGGGTTTACGCCAAGACCAGCAGAATTTCTTCCCCGCGAGATTTGCACCAAGTTTGTCCGGAATTCGGGACGGAAAAAACTGCCGCCAAGACCGGCAAATTTTCTTCCAGCAAAAGTTGCAGGAAATTTGTCAGGAATTTGCGGCAAAATGGAAGGTATGGCGACTGTCGCCACCACAGAAAAAAAAAAAAATTCGCCTCTTTGGGCTCTCTTTTTTGTTACGTGTCGTCTGAGCTAACGGCGGGCGGGGGGGAGAAATTTTTGCTTGAAAAATAAGATTTTCCCTCCCCGCCGGGCGGGGGGGGGGGGGGATTTTTGCTTGAAAAATAAGATTTTCCCTCCCCGCCGGGCGCGGGGGGGGGGGGGGGGATTTGTCTGATGGCGCTGGCCAAAGCATCGACGAAAAAAATTTAATGAGAAAAAAAACCACCGCCAAGACCTGCAAATTTTCTTTATGCAACGGTTGCGCCTAATTTGTCCGGAATTTGCGACGGTTGGAAGGTATTGTGACTGTCGCCACCACAGAAAAAAAATGTTTTTGCCACTTTGGGACACTATTTTTTTCAAGGTTTGGTCAGAGCCAACGGCGGGCGGGGGGAAGGGGAAGGGGTGAAGAGAGGAGAGGGCAATGGTCACGTCACGCAGCGTGGAGGGAGGGTGAAAGGGGGAGAGGAGGGGTCTTGGGTAGAGTGAGTAAGTGTGAGTAAGTGAGTGAATAATTGAATAAGTTAGGTGAGTGAGTGAATAAGTAAGTGAGTGAGTGAGGCGAGCAAATGAGTAAGTGAGTGAGCAAGTAAGCGAATGCATGAGTGAGTGAGCACGTGAATAGGTGAGCGAGTGAGTGAGCGAGTAGGTAAGGGGCAAGTGAGTGAGCAAGTAGGTGAGTAAGTAAGTGGGCGAGTGAGTGAGCGACTGAGTGAGCGTGGGGTGGCACCGCAGCACTCTCTGCCGC
>WBZZ01001775.1:15000-17500 GCA_019918135.1 Paulinella micropora
ATGCAAAAATGTGAAGCTTAGGCAGATTACAAGGTTGTCAACAACGCCTTAGACTTGAAAAAAAATACTTGGCCCAAGCTCTTTTGTTTCCACTTTTCGCTGCATGGAATTTATATTCCGCTATTTGCGTTATATTGCGCTAAGAATTCGTTTCGTAGTCTTTTCAAGGATGTGTATGCATGCATGTGCGTTGTGCAAATTCGTTTCGTTGAGCCTTTTGAGCCTCGCGAGAGATTCGTATGCGTGTATGTTATGCATGTGCGTGTGTCTTTGTGCATCTATAGTACTAGTGTGTCTATAGTACTATAATACTCTTTATGTGTCTTGTTTCAAAATAACAGGTTGGGCAGTGAGTGGAACCTCTGGCAGCGGAGAGGTGTGCCGACTTGAAATGTCCCTTACTAACCTCACCAGCGGATGTCCACAGCTGCCAGTCACATCTCCTGCAATATGGGCGGCAATGGATGGAGGTGCCTACGGAAGCCCGCCCGCGGGTTGGAAGTGTGATCGCCTGCGCTATTACGAGTCTGATCCAAATCACCTGAACGCAAGTTTCGTGACTTGCGACTGCGGCTGTGGTCCTCCACAATAATGATATGCAGAAACGTCACGACAGAAAGGTTAATATTTGTGTCATGGTTCGACAGGAGTGATTGATCCTGATTGCGGCTACATCCCTGACGGTTGCGAGAACCAAACATGGAATCCCGTCTATACTGGTTAGATGCACAATTGCCTGCTTGTGTCTGTGTGTCTGTGTCTCTCTCTCCCTCCTCCCTCCCTCCCTCCCTCCCTCCCTCCCTCTCTCTCTCTCTCTCTCTCCTCTCTCTCTCTCTCTCTCACACACACACACACGCACACACACACACACACACTCTCTCTCTCTACCTACCTACCTACCTACCTACCTACCTTACCTATCTACCTACCTACCTATCTACCTACCTATCTATCTACCTATCTACCTATCTATCTATCTATCTGTCTATCTATCTATCTATCTATATATCTATCTATCTATCTGTCTATCTATCTATCTGTCTGTCTATCTATCTGCCTACACCCGGCCGAAATATCGGGGAGTTTTTATTTTCGGGGGAAAAAATAGCTTGACAAAGAAAAAAATGATGTTTCCATGCTTCATTTTTCTTGATTTTTTGTTGGGACAATGTTTGCATATGGCAGACTTTGTGATCATTATTAGCAACAAAAAATGCATCCCAAAACTTTCACGATAATAATAAAAACTTCCCAATATTTCGGTTGGGTTGGGTATCAGGGCTGGAGTCAGTGTAAGCTGACTGTCTATCTTATCTATCTATCTATCTATCTATCTATCTATCTATCTATCTATCTATCTCTATCTTATCTATCTATCTATCTATCTATCTTCTATCTATCTATCTATCTATCTTTCTATCTATCTATCTATCTATCTATCTGTCCATAAATCTATCTATCTATATCTATATCTATATATCTATCTATCTATCTATCTCCCTCCCTATATCCATCTTATCTATCCATCTTATCTATATATCTGTCTATCTGTCTATCTACCTATCTATCTATCTATCTAAGCACAGAAATTACTGTTTGATGTGAAACTGCGTTCCTTTGCAAGGACTACATTCCTTTGCGACATCTCATCTATCTATCTATCTATATATCTATCTATCTATCTATCTATCTGCCTATTAGCGCTGGAATGTGAGGGAAACGTCGCGCCCGCCAGCAAGGTCTGTATGTATGTATGTATGTATGAATGAATGAATGAATGGATATGTATGTATGTATTGTTTGTATGTATGCATGTCTGTGTATGTAGCTGTACTGTCGCATGGAGACAGCGCGTTGCATGTCGCTGCCGCCCGGCCTTCACTTCCACTCTTCTACCCCTAACAGGTAGAGAGAGAGAAGAGGGGGGGTGGGGGGATTAGAGAGTTGTACATGCGTGTGCTTGATGTGATGTAGCTGGACGTGTATTCCTGACGTATACTTCGAACTCTCAGGTAAACACCGCACATCTATCTATCTATCTATCTATCTATCTATCTCTCTCTCTCTTCGCTCTCTCTCTCCCTCCCTCTCTCCCTACATATATATGTATATATATATATATATATATATATATATATATATATATAGACGAAGGTACATCGCTGAACGACTGCGACTGCGCCTGCGGTGATGTGGACCCCGACTGCCAGCTGCTCTACAACAACATCTACTGTGCTGACCACTTCGACGAGAACGGTGAATGAATGAATGAATGAAATGAGTGAATGAATGAATGAAATCTACAACAACATCTACTGTACTGACCACGTCGACGAGAACGGTGAATGAACGAATGAAATGAATGAATGAATGAATGAAATGAATGAATGAATGATACAACAACATCTACTGTACTGACCACGTCGACGAGAACGGTGAATGAATGAATGAAATGAGTGAATGAATGAATGAATGAATGAATGAATGCTCTACAACAACA
>WBZZ01001775.1:35000-67500 GCA_019918135.1 Paulinella micropora
TCAAGGCGTTAAACTGTGACGCCAACTCATAACCCTTGGGTGGTAGATGCTGGGGAGGAGGGTCGTTGCGCGCGTAAAAGATCTTAAACTCCGCATATGCTGGTTGATAGCCCAGGACCCAGCAGACACCAGATTGTTATGGGTGGGGTTTCGAGGCAGCTCTAGCAACCGCGCTTGGTGTATGCACTTGCACATTCGGTGACGTCTTGCAAGAGGTTGCTGGGACTGCGGAATAACCTCGGCTTAGTGCAGTCTTGCCCTCAGGAGCTCCATCGGTGGCCCCGATCATCAGGCGAGAGACTGACACGGGGGGGTGGAGGACCTCGAACAAGGGTATTGGAGGCTTATGTCCGTTGAGGATATGCCATTAGCTGCATCAGTACGCCTCAGATATAGTAAATCTGCCTTGGAGTGTTGACTGTGACATATTTGAGGGAAATCCCGATGAAAAAACCTAGTCACACTTGCTAAACAGAGTTCCAGCCCAATGGCCTCAAGGCGTTAAACTGTGACGCCAACTCATAACCCTTTGGTGGTAGATGCTGGGGAGGAGGGTCGTTGCGCGCGTAAAAGATCTTAAACTCCGCATATGCTGGTTGATAGCCCAGGACCCAGCAGACACCAGATTGTTATGGGTGGTGTTTCGAGGCAGCTCTAGCAACCGCGCTTGGTGTATGCACTTGCACATTCGGTGACGTCTTGCAAGAGGTTGCTGGGACTGCGGAATAATCTCGGCTTAGTGCAGTCTTGCCCTCAGGAGCTCCATCGATGGCCCCGATCATCAGGCGAGAGACTGACACGGGGGGGTGGAGGACCTCGAACAAGGGTATTGGAGGCTTATGTCCGTTGAGGATATGCCATTAGCTGCATCAGTACGCCTCAGATATAGTATTATTATTATTATTATATTATTATTATTATTATTATTATTATTATTATTACCATTATTATTAATACATATATATATATACATCTACATACACAGTTGACTAGTTCCCCGTCTCAGAAGCGGCACGGCCTCCAGGAGGCTGGAAAAACCAAGGTCACAACACACGTATCTATCGATCTGTCTATCTATCTATCTATCTATCTATCTATCTATCTTATCTATCTGTCTATTTATCTATCTATCTATCTATCTATCTAATATATCTAATCTATCTGTCTATCTGTCTATCTGTCTATCTATCTATCTATCTATCTATCTATCTACCTACCTATCTACCTATCTATCTATCTATCTATATATATATATCTACCTATCTATCTTTCTATCTATCTTTCTTTCTATCTATCTATCCATCTATCTATCTATCTATCTATCTATCTATCTATATTCATACATATATACATCTACACACAGTTAACTAATTCCCCTGCTGAGAAGCGGCGCGGCCTCCAGGAGGCTGAAAACCTGGAGGCCGAAAAAACCAAGGTCACAACACACGTATCTATCTATCTATCTATCTATCTATCTATCTATCTATCTATCTATCTATCTAATCTATCTATCTAATCTATCTATCTATCTTTCTATCTATCTTTCTATCTATCTATCTATCTATCTATCTATCTATCTATCTATCTAGCTATCTATCTAGCTATCTAGCTATCTACCTACCTACCTAGCTACCTACTTACCTACCTATCTATGTAAATATGCATGCATGCATGTATGTAAGTGTGTATGTGTGTATGTATGTATGTTATGTCATATCATGTTATGTTATGTTATGTTATGTTATGTTTGTCATGTTATGTTATGTTATGTTATGTTTGTCATGTTATGTTATGTTATGTTGTGTCTGTTTGTCTGTCTGTGTGTCTGTATATCTGCATGTATGCGTGCATGTATGAATACATGCATATATATATATATATATATATATATGTATATGTATATGTATATGTATATGTTTTTATGTATGTATGTATGTATGTATGTATGTATGTATGTATGTATGTTATGTTATGTTATGTTATGTTATGTTATGTTATGTTATGTTGTGTTACGTTACGTTACGGAACGTTACGTAACGTAACGTAATGTAACGTAACGTAATGTAACGTAATGTATGTATGTATGTATGTATGTATGTATATGTGCGTAGGCTACTCGTTCTCGTTCGGCCGATTCTCGTCCAGGGCGACCGAGCTCTAACGAAGAAATCACCTTATCTAGGTATGTATGTAGTATGTGTGTATATGTATGTATGCATGTATGTATGTATGTATGTATGTATGTATGTCATGTACATGTACATGTACATGTTAATGCACATGCACATGCACATCTAAACGTAAATGTAAATGCAATGTAAATGTACGTATGTAATATATGTACGTATGTACGTATGTATGTAGAGGAACGTGAATGAGAACAAAAGAGTTCTCCCTAATTTACCTATGTATATGTTTGTGTATGTATGTATGCATCTATCTATCTATCTATCTATCTATCTATCTATCTATCTATCGATCTATCGATCGATCGATCGATCTATCGATCCATCCATCCATCCATCCATCCATCTATCCATCTGTCTATCTATCTATCTTTAGGGGATGGTGTGAGTGTGCTGGGCCCGTGGTGGGGTGCCTTATGTGTGCCTAGCCATACGCCTATAAGTCACATGCCGAAATAGCGACGGGAAGCACAATCCTGTTCCCTCAGGGTGCCCTTTCTCGCTTGTTGAGCCCGGAATAAAACCCACAGTGCTCTGTCGGTTTATACTAGACTGTCGAACAGTCTCGAAACTCCATCTGCTTACTGGGCCCTCTGTAATGGAGGTGGGAGCTCGTTCTGCAAGGGGCGCTTTATGGAACGAGCCCTGGCCCCGCCTGGTACTAGGGAGCTTTGGTATTGCCTGAATCAGTCCCTTCCGTGCAAACATCACGGCTTAGCTGGGCATCGGATTAATACTTTACCCACAGACTTCCTGGTTGACGAAATCAGAAGCTCCTTTTTTCTGACATTAGTCGATATCTCATCAGTTGATCTTATCACTTACTCTACGGAATGAACCAAGGCCACTTGAGGTGTCACTGACCCTCTCTTGGGCTTGATTTTTTGAAATGGGTGCCATCTGTCGACAGACAGAGAATTAGGGGATGGTGTGAGTGTGCTGGGCCCGTGGTGGGGTGCCTTATGTGTGCCTAGCCATACGCCTATAAGTCACATGCCGAAATAGCGACGGGAAGCACAATCCTGTTCCCTCAGGGTGCCCTTTCTCGCTTGTTGAGCCCGGAATAAAACCCACAGTGCTCTGTCGGTTTATACTAGACTGTCGAACAGTCTCGAAACTCCATCTGCTTACTGGGCCCTCTGTAATGGAGGTGGGAGCTCGTTCTGCAAGGGGCGCTTTATGGAACGAGCCCTGGCCCCGCCTGGTACTAGGGAGCTTTGGTATTGCCTGTATCAGTCCCTTCCGTGCAAACATCACGGCTTAGCTGGGCATCGGGTTAATACTTTACCCACAGACTTCCTGGTTGACGAAATCAGAAGCTCCTTTTTTCTGACATTAGTCGATATCTCATCTATCTATCTATCTATCTATCTATCTATCTATCTATCTATCTATCTATCTGTCCATCCATCCAATCATCCATCCGTTCATCCATCTATCCATCTATCTATCTATTTATCTATCTATCTATCTATCTATCTATCTGTCTGTCTATCTATCTATCTATCTATCTATCCATCCATCCATCCATCCATCTATCCATCCATCCATCTATCCATCCATCCATCCATCCATCTATCTATCTATCCATCTATCTATCTATCTATCTATCTATCTATCTATCTATGAAGGGGCCAAAGCCACCATTCGGCCCGCTCCTCTGTCACAGAGCACACGATGAAGGTCGGCATATATATATATATATATATATATATATATATATATATGTATATATATATATACAATGCTCCTCTGTCACAGAGCACAAGATGAAGGTCAGCATAAACTTTATAGACATGCAAACTGACAGACAGACATCAACCCCTCGTTTCTCATGCACCACGCTCGCACACATACATAACGCGGACATACTCACTCCATTTGCTCCTCTCGCTGCTTTTGCTTCTCTCCGTCTATCTATCTATCTGTTTATCTATTTATCTTTTATCCATCTATCTATCTCTCATTCAGGCTCCGTACAAGAAAGGGGGTCGTTCAGTGTCGTTGAACCAAAGTCTTGAGGAACTTCCCGAAGTGGTGTAAAACACAGCAAGAAGCAGAGCCAAAGAAGGTACACACACACATACATACACAAACACACACAAACACACACACACACACAACACACGCACGTGACGAGCTGGGCTTGTTGTGTGTCTACTACAAGTGTGATGATATACTAGCGTGTGTGTGTGTGTGTGTGTGTGTGTTGTGTGTGTGTGTGTGTGTGTGTGCTGTGTGGGTAGACGTGGGTCATGCAGCACTCGATGGTAGCGGACGGGGGCAAAATGGCAATAGTGCGCCAACGGCCGCTGTTCCGCCAGACAGCTCTCAAGAGTGTGTGGTCAAATATCCCAAAAGCAAGGACGCGCGGAAGTTTTCTTCCTGTTATTCTTCGACAGCAAAATTCATTTCTCAATACATATGCATGAATAATATTTTGCATGGTGCATGGTTGCCAATGTTTATGTCCTGTATAAACAGGTGTGTATCAAAATGTAATATTGCATATGTTTGCAAATATTTATATCCTGTATAAACATACGTATGAATATTTGTATCATAAGGTCTTGTCAGTATAATATGATTTGTAATATCACGTTATGTAATATTCTATTATGTTATATCATATTATATTATATTATATCATGTACAGTATGGTATATTATAATATACTATTCAATTTTTTCTTTTAATGGCTTTCACAAGCTCTTTTCATTTGTGGCACACTTTTTTCTTTTCTTTTTTTTTTTTTTTTTTTTTTTTTCGACGTTTCCTACTATAATTAATATTTTTAAATAATTGTTTTATCTCTAATGTAATTAGTCTTGTTTCCTTATCGCTTCTGCCTTGTTTGTTTTGTTGCAGTATGTATTACATTTAACAAGCTTGCTTGTCCAGAAGAACATTAATATCGCATGTTCCAAGCACAGGTCATATTATTATTAGATCGTATCTCAGTCACTCAGCACTCAGCGCAACATGAACTTTTTTCTATTTCCGTGGGGGTCGCAAGAACAATAATATCCAACAAACTCACTAACACCTGAAAAAGTGATTTTACGTCGAGCTCAACTTCCCCCTTTCGCCTCTGCTTAGTAATTAAGCTACGAGACTCTATCATCTCAGCCTTCACGTTGCCTTTTGGAAGAATCTGAGAATGTCTTTACTCACTATGTGTCATCTAACTAACTACTATCTGATTGACTCTTGAGTAAGCTCATTATTCATTAAATGGCGTGCTTGACATAGAAGTGGAACCGAAATCAATCAACCAATAATGAGATGTTGGAGGAGGCAGTATATCAACTTCTTTTCAAATGCAGATATCCGAAATCTATTCATATTTTCAAAAAATCGTTAAGGCAACTATCATCAAGTTCTCCCCAAACATGGGCTACAATTTACCAAAAGTTCTGTCACAGAGAAAATAACATTTTCAGTCACTTTCGTCATCTTTTGACATAGTCTAACTCGAACAGCTTGGCGCCAGTGAGCCCTTTTAAAAGGCTATTATGGCAGTAATCCTGCCTCCTTTTACTTTACTAGCTCACCGGTGTACAAGCAAATAATAGATGATTAACTCTAATAATATAAACTGACATGTCACTTGGAAGATAAATACACTCGACTGTCCGCAAGTAATCAATATCAAAAATACTTGAAGTACTATCTGTCAGGTCAACAACAAAATTATAGCAATCAGGCCGAGGCCATTTCAAATATTAATACTAAATATAAAAAATGAGCAGTTAGACTTTCAAGTTTTCGTTTGATTCATTAAAAGGCAAGAGGCGACCAGCTGTCTAAGTTGACAGCCTGACCCTCTGACTTACTAGCTACTGTATATTGTATTCAAGGCTAGGATACTATTAATACAATTTAAGATTCGCATCAACTTAACATCAGTAGGCACGGTGTAACAAGACACTTGATCTTACCCTTACGAGCTCCAGGAAAAAAGAATTTAATACTACCACGAAAAACTGCACTTTGAGTGGCAGTGATGTGAGGTAAAACGGTAATGGTAAAAACTAGTGCCACCGTGCCAAAACCAGAACAGGTACTAAAAAGGTAGTTAATTAATCATAGTATCTAATAATAACTAATATAATGACCACTACCAACCAATAATATTAATAATAAGTACTGAGGAGAAGGGTCTAATTACGATGTCCAATTTACCGACGTGTTCAATATATCTAATAAATTGAATTAGCCTCGATTAGTAAAAAGGAGGCACAAAGAAAAACTTCACACAACGCTTCCCTTTGATAGTCGCCGTTCAAGCCTCACTCTATTATCAGTCACGGTACGACGATAATGGTGGGAGGCGTGGATATGGTGTTGTACCATTATTAATACTAATCAAGAATTTCCAATTTTTGAAATGCGGGCGAGAATCATGGAAAGCCAAAATATAGTAGGCTTTTTACCAATTCTTAAGTCACTCCCAGCAAAAACGAGTTTGTAACTTGAATCGTTCGTCAACATTTACTTCTTGTTTTTCAAGCCCGAGTTAGACCACCCGTGTACACGGGTTGCGCGTGCATATATTCTAGATGCCTGAGTGACTGTATGTGGGGTGTCAGACGTTCTAAAAATTTTGGTCGTCTGGCCAGTGGAGTCACAAGAAGAAAAAGCAGATCGTCAACTTGTCTAATGCAGTATACAAATTCAGATAGATTTTGTCTACGTAGTACAGTAAGAAATCTAAACTCATCAAAGATACATTTTATTTGTGCCAACGGGGAAGAAAGATAGCCTCCGATCTGGCAACTTTTAACTTGCTGAAAGCAAGCGTTCCCCATCATGAAGTAAGTGTTGTTCAGATCCATCTCGACTATGTCGAGTAAGTCCTGAAAACTGAAGACGACATACGGTCTTCTCGTGCGTATGTCGTCTCGTGAGGCACTATGGTGCCAACCTACATCATGTTTCATCCTTCCATTTACATCAAGTCGCAACGTTTTTGACACCTGTATTTTTTCCTCTTTAAGCTTTCCTCTCTTACCAGTGGCTTCATAGTGACGTAAAATCATGAAAAGCCAGTGGATAGAAATGATGATCTCTTTATTATCTAGCCAAGTGAACATTTGTTTCACATCAAATGACAAAGCTTGAACATTCAACTTGATTTGACATTCAAATTCTTTTCTAATTTCTGAAACAAAGTATGGGCTTTTTTCATTTTTCCTTTGAGATCTGAAAGCTTCGTATTTTTTTAAGTATGGGCACGTATTTTGTGACTTGCGTAATGAGAAAGTGCAAGGCTTTGGCCGCGTATTTTAGTGTCTTTCAACCTTGTAAGCGAGACTGAATACAAATTAATCGCGTTTTGTTTTCCGGATCTTTGTCCTTTGGAGATGTCATAACTTTGTTGACCTCCCCTTTTTTATTCAACGGAGCAAAGCGACCGAGATTTCTTTTATTGTATTCGTGTCTGTACTTGCGTAAAATCTGTTGTTCTGTCATGCTGACTGCTTTGAAACACGGGGATTCTACCACTTCTTGTTTCAACCTTTGCTATAGCATAACAGGGCATTCTACCCATAACTGGTTTTTGTTTTTGTCGAGGTCCTTTACAACCAGTTTGTTCTTTCGATGTAACTTTTCACTGATTGTAAAGTATTCCAACTTATTCTTTGGTTTTTATTTGCAGTATGCTTTCCGAAATTTTGCTGGTTTTTATCCCACAAATAGTAGTATAGGGGGCCACTTCGTCACACTTTTTCAATACACACCCCCGCCACACAGAGACACACACCGGCCGGCCCGCAGGGACAAAATGGCAATTGAAACGTTACATTTTAATATTTTAAATTAAAGTCATAAATATAGAGACACATACAGGATGACAAACGACGACACGGAAAAAAAGACAAGTCGTAGATTTACTATTTCAAAAGGATGTATTATGATAAAGAATAATGAAAATAGACCGATGGTAAAAGTTCAATGGAGAGAAGGAGGTAAAACGATGTTTAAGAGTTTTAGTATTGGAAAACGAAGAACACAAGAACAAGCAATGGAAGAAGCAAAGAAATACCACGAGGAAAAAGTAAAAACAAAGTATGATGAATGGAAAGTTAATTATGATAAGGAAACAAAAGAAATAAAAAAAGAAAAGAAAAGGAATTGGAAGAAGAAAACAATTAAGTGTGAATGCGGAGTTGAAATAAATAGGAGTAGCAAAGCAAGACATATGAAATCAAACAGGCACACAGAAAAAATTTCTTCTAAACAAAACGAAGGGGTAATATATAAGGATACACAGGGGAACGAACAAGAGGCACACGATGACAGAAAACAAACGACGATACAAATGTGATTGTGGTTCTGAAGTTGATAGCGCTGAACACCGAAAGCGGATTCATTTCAGCTCAAAAAAACATAAAAGATTTCTTGAAAAACAAGAAGAAGAAAAGAAGGAAAAAGAAGAATGGGAAAGAATGATTGAAAATATTAATAAAAGACGAGATAGCGATGACTGGTGTAATTTCTGTCATTACCGCGAACATAACTGTCATTGCGGACTCATTTCAATATAATGATAATAATATTTTTTTTAGGCCCGCCAGCCTCGCCCGCCCCGCCAGCACTGCCCGCCCCGCCCTAATTTCCATCTAAACATTGGGCCCCCCGTATATATAGACACGGGGAGCACACGGCAGACCACGGCGGGGGCAGACGATTGAGATAATTATTTAATTTCCAAAAAAAAATTGTTATCCAATATATAAGATGGAGACACACACTTACAACGGTAAGACGTATAGGTTGGACAAATTTAGGGAACAAAAAATTAATTATGAAATCAAAAGGGTCAGGGGTCAAGATGTGCTGTATATAATACCGAAGACGAGAAAGTATAAGGTGGATACAACAACGGCCCAAAATTACTTGAACCGAGTAAGAGGTGCTGTTTACTTTGAGGAACGGAAACAAGGTATTCCAGTAGCACCACCATTACCGCCTCAGTTTGAGGCGAAAGTGAGAGAAAGAAAAGAAAGGGTGAAAGACCTAATGCGATACGGAAACTACGAAATCAAACACGTTGACAGAAAGAAGCACACGCTAGGCATTAATGAAAGCCTGTATTGGGTTAGGATTAGAGGCAACTTTACTTCATTCAGTATGGAAGATGTAGTAAAGTTTATTGAGATAATACTGAACGACTTTATTAAAAGACAGAGACAAGGTAATATGGTAAGTCTAAGTATCAAGTTCGTAGATCACTATGGAGCAGTATCTACGGGTTTGAAAAAACTTAACGAGATTTCTGTCAGCGATGTTTTAGAAAGATTGTCAGCATTATTTCAAAGCAATGAAAGCCTTTATACAGACGAAAAGGAAACCAATATGGATAAGTTTAGGTTTGTTTTGAAATCTGTTGAAATGCCAACGGGCGGAACGAGGCTTCAAATAATTAATAAGCTGGATGTATATAAAAAGAGAGGAGTAATTCAAATTAATAATACAGACAACATATGCTTAGCCAGAGCAATTGTTGTAGTAAAAGCAAAAATTGAAAAACACAAAAAATACAAGACAATATTAATGGGACGAAAGATACAGGAGGAGATGGCTTTGAAACTACACGAAGAAGCGAAAGTCATTCAGGATGTGTGCGGTATTCCTGAAATCAATACATTTGCTATCCACATTAAATACAATCTCGTTATTGTTGAATTTCCTGACAAGATAGTTTATAAGACGGACCTGCTTAATGAAAAGGGCGAGCGACTTACGAACCTTTACATACTTAAGACAGAGAACCACTACGATGCGATAACTAATATGAAGTCTTTGCTAGGCAAAAAGAACTTCTGTGGGTTATGTCTAAGGGGATACAAAGAAAGGCACGCCTGCGAATCCACTTGTAATATCTGCGAAACCAAAGGCTGTAAAGGTATTAACGATAAAAGCAATTGGACGGATTGCTATTCGTGTAATAGAAAGTTTCCAAATTCGGTATGTTTTAATAACCACAAGAGGACGAACTGTGATATCAAAGCGAAATGTCTTTCGTGCGGACTTAATTACAGGAAGAAAGACGAACACACGTGCGGTTATGCGAAATGCCGTAATTGTAAGGAACTGAAACCACTTGAACACCAATGTGAAATCGTGAAGAAAGACATACTACCTTTTTCAGAGAAATACATATTCTTTGACTTTGAAGCGACACAGGATACGGGCGAACACATTGTTAATCATGCGGAAAGCCAGTATTACGATGCTAAGGAGCCACCAGTTATCCATAAGAACATTGATGATTTCTGTAAGTGGGCTTTTGAATCTAAGCACAACGGCTTTACATTCATTGCTCATAACAGTCGCGGTTATGACTGTCAGTTTATTCTTAAATGGTTAGTGGATAACGGACAAGCACCATTCGTCATTTATCAAGGCGGTAAGATAATGATGATGACTTTGAAGAAATACCGTTTCATTGATAGTCTCAGTTTCTTGACTATGCCTCTGGCTGATTTTCCTAAGACATTCGGATTGAAAGAACTTAAAAAGGGTTTCTTCCCTCACTTCTTCAATACTGACAAGAATAAAAACTATGTTGGTGTAATGCCTCATAAGAAGCACTACGGCTACGACACGATGAAAGATAAGAAGAGAGCGGAATTCTTAGAATGGTATGAAAGCCAAAGAAACAACACATTTGATATGCGTAAGGAAATCGCTGAATACTGTCATAGCGATGTTGACATTTTGAGAAGGGGATGTATGGATTTTAGAAAGCAGTTTCTAGAATTCGGTATTGACCCGTTTCAATATACAACTATTGCGAGTTGTGTTATGGCTTTGTATCGGGCTAAGTTTATGCCAGAGAATTCAATTGCTGTGTTGAAGGCGGAAAAGCAAAACAGGATAACCTCTCGGGCCTGTGTTGAATGGATAGCTTACAGAAACAGGTTAGACCAAACGGATATCAAACACGCATTCAATGGCGGTGAAAAAATGTTTCGTATTGGCGACTCTACTATTTACGTAGATGGCTGGGATGAAAAGACGAAAACCGCTTATGAATTTCACGGATGTCTATGGCACGGATGTCCAAGGTGCTTTAATGGTAATACCATTAACACCAAGAAGAATAAGACGATGGGCGAACTATACAAGGCAACAATGAGACGAGAAAAAGAACTAAGCAAACACGTCAGCAAACTAGTAATTATCTGGGAATGTGAATGGAGATTAATGAAAACAAGTGAAAGCCTAGCGGAAGATACTAATGAACGAATTACCGAACAAGAAGGACTTAACCCGCGAGAAGCAATGTTTGGGGGTAGAACGGATGCTCTAACATTGTATTGGAAATCACGGCACGATAACGAATACGCAAAATACATTGACATATGCTCTCTGTATCCTACCGTTATGTATCACGACCCTTTTCCACGCGGACACCACGAAATCATTAGACCGAACAACGACGACGACCGACTGTCTATGAGAAACAAAATCATAAACAGAGAATATTTCGGAGTGGCTAAGGTTAAGATGCTACCGCCCAGAAAATTACTACACCCCGTTTTACCTAAGGCAGATAGAGGTAAGCTTATGTATTACTTATGCGACAAGTGCGGAATGACTGAACAGAAAACCGAATGTAAGCACACCGATAACGAGCGAACAATAACGGGCACTTGGGCAACACCCGAAATCTACAAGGCCTTAGACAAAGGCTACAAGCTAATTAAGGTATATGAGGTATGGCACTGGAAGGAGCAGAGCAGTAGCCTTTTCAAAGATTACATAAAAACTTTCTTAAAGGTTAAACAAGAGTCAAGCGGATATCCTGATGGATGTATTACACAGGAACAAAAAAGAAACTACATTGACAGTATGGAAGTCAAGATGGGTATTAAGATGGACGAAAACAAAATAGAAGAAAACCCCGGAAGGCGAGCGGTTGCTAAGTTGTGCTTGAATAGCCTGTGGGGCAAGTTTGGCGAAAAGCAAAACAAAACTCAGAACAAAATGATAAAAGACAAAGATACCTTATACAAGTTAATGAACGATAAGTCAGTTGATAACATAAACATAAACATTATTAACGACAAGATAATAGAAGCGAGTTATGACCTTAAACAGGATGCGGTAAGCGACCCCGTAAAAACAAATATTGTAGTTGCTTTATTTACGACTTGCCACGCGAGGATTAGACTATATGAGATGATGGACAAACTAGACAAGAGTTCTATACCACGATACCGACAGTGTCATATACACGACAGACTTAACGAAAGGCGAAACAGATGTGAAAACGGGTAAGTTGTTAGGCGAATGGACGGACGAACTACACGGAGCAAAGATTATGACCTTTATCAGAGGAGGGCCAAAGTGTTATGGATATGTATTGGATAACGGCAAAGCAAGTATGAAAGTCAAAGGCTTTAGTATGAATTATGAAAACAATAAATCATTAAATTTACCAAATATGTTAAGTGTTATCAGTTGCGGACTTGGAATTAAAAACAACGACCTTATTGAGAACGGCAAGAATGAATTGTTAGAGTTGCTTAAAACTCAGGAAGAAAAATTGATTGCTAAACGAATTGAAAAATCTGGTAAAGTTGTTATAGTAGAGAACAGCAAGATAACAAGAGACAAACAACAGAAAAAAATAACGAGCGAATACTTAGAAAAAATATTCAGCTTTACTTACACTAAAAGAAATATTATAGGTATTGTAGACAATGCGATTGAAACTAGACCGTTTGGATACTAAATGAAAAAGCAATAAAAAACTTTATATGTATATTTTTTTTGCCTTTACCTTTAAAGCTTCTAATTGTATGAATTCCTTTTTTTGGTTTCACTAGCTTAGTATTCACGGCCGTAGCCCCTAGCAATGATACGGGGTCAAATGCGGTTCGGTAGTTCGTCGTTAGCTTCGCAGTCTTAGCCCTTTTACCTTTTGGATTTACTCTTGTAGCTACTCAGTCAATTACTCCTTCCGCAAAGTCTCTTGTGCTACTGCCTTTGTTGTATGTGGTAGCCTTTACACCAGTCTGTCGGCTTAAATCTTTCGCTATCGTTCCTCCAAGGCTATGACCTGTAAGCTCTACATTTTCTTTACCATATTTCTTTATGACATCATTAACCAGCCTCTGTTCTTCTTTGTATCTCGGAGTTCTTTTCAATACTCCCTTTACCAATGCTACATCGGTGAGTAAGTCTCGCTTATCCGCACTTCCTCTAAATGCGACGATCACCTTACCATCTTTTTCATACACTGTTGATTTCTCTTTGCTCGCGACTGGTTTCCATCCGTCCGCACCTTTTCGTTCTGACGAAACCAAATAGACATCCTCTGACAACTCCGCACTGCCTCCTTTTTGCTTCCTGTATTCCTTACCAGCTTTTTTCAATGCCTCCCCATAGCTTATGTTATGTTTAGCGGAGTAAGCCTTTACGAACTTTATCCACTCGGACATCCTATATTAATTATTTAATTTTTTTTTTTTTTTATACTCCCTACTATATACCCTACGGGCATAGACCGTATACACCCTACTATGACCACCCTAACAAGACTGTGCGAGAAGTTCCAAAAACTTTGCATTGAAGGAGAAAAAAAATCCTTCTCGTTGGAAGATGTTCAAAAGGTAATCCACGACGAAATAAAAGCGATTGAAGAAAATAGAAATGCTCAACCAAAAGACACTTTTCATTTTGGGAAATACAAGGGCAAAAAAATAGAAGACATCGCCAAGATTGACAAACCATACATAGAATGGTTAGCTCGTCAGCCGTGGGTCCAGAATAAAGATGAATTGAAGAAGTATTTGCTTTAATGTTATTCAACCTTTTTACGTTTCTTTTTTTTCGCTTTCCTCGCGGGCTTTCTTAGCCTTCGTAAAGAATTTAATTAAGTTTTCCCGTCTAGCATCATCTTCATTTTTTGTAAAGTATGCGATAGCACAAGTTTCATCGCAGAATTGGTAGTTATCAACCGTAGCAGTAAGCGTATCTTTTTTTTCACACTCTTTACACGACATTGTATATTCTATGGGAAAAATAAATATTTCTAAAAATAATCTACGGGTCTTCTAACCAAGTAAGAGCATACTGAATACTTATCGTTTGAGCTGCTGTTGCTTGTGATGTTATGGTTAATCTATCGCCTGGTAACATATCGTCCAAATCATAATCATTTAGATTAACCGTCTCAGCACTACTCAAATTTACAAAGATAACCGCAATGGTATTCCCATTAGCCACTGTCGCGGTAGTATCAAACGAAACCAGACTTGTATTAGCATTATTTTCAGCATAGACGGCACCAGTCAGAGTAGCATTTTTTATTACTTTAATAATACAACTAGTCTTAGAGTCCGTATTTAAGATAGTTAGTCGTCGCGGATAAACTATACTATAATTTGTAAGAGCACCACCTCCCGTAGTCGCATTATTTCTCATTGTAAAAACGTGGGCAACAGCATTGGTCGCATTGGCGGTTCTTTCATAAATAAATGGAATACCTCTTATAATTTCTGTTCCTTCAATGAAGCATCCAACACTAGCGACTTTAATATTTTGAGCTGCTACAACAGCACCAACATTTGCTATATAGGTTGAAAAAGGTAGAGTAGTATTATTCAGTGTTGTTAAAGTTTGTGTGTTAGCATAACGAATGGCGTGAACCATTTGAAAATCTCCCGTATTTGGATTTTCAATATAAAAAGATACTTGACCAAACCCTAAATACTGAAACTTAATTTGAAAAACATTACCCTTCGTAAAATCAATTGCGGGTAAGTATGTTTTCCCGTCCGCCTTATCAATATTCCAAGCTGTTTGCGAATAAGCATTAATAGTCGCTCCTCCTCGGTTGTGATATATTTTCATTACTCCATTTTCTCTACCAAAGAAGAAACCATCTGTAAAAGCACTATCACCTAATCCCACCGCCGAAAGATATTGTGCTCCGTTTGCCTCTGTTGTAGTCCATAATGCAGTAAATCTTACACACACTCCCATTCCAGCACGATACTTAATTCTTTTTTTTGATTGAATGTATCCGCTAGCCCCTGCCACGGCAGTTGTTGATATGCTAGCCATTGAATTCTTCATTTCAACAGTAGAATTAACAATCGCACTATCCCATTTAGCAGAATTCACATTATACATAAATGTCTCTTGAATAATCGGTGTGTATTGTGCTGTGGATATTTCGCCGAATGCTGTTAAGTTGTCATCAGTTAATTTTGTTTTTAACTCTCCATAAGTTCCACATTTCAAATTAACAAAATTCCCTCCATCATCTTGTGCGACTAAATTTCGTTGGTGGCTCATAGTAGGTCCTACAACCTCAAAAAATGTTTTGTTAGAGTTCCTATATTATCAAAAAAATAAATAATCTATCAAAATTAAAAACCTATTACCTAACTTGCGGGGTTTAATTTCTAGTAATGGTGCCGTTCTTGACATTTACTTCTTGCTGAGTGACTACAAATGTGTAATGATTGGCCGCAATATTGGCAGTTGTAGCAATAAACTCCCATCGTCGCTCGGTGTCTAGACTTAATCCGCTGATTTCGTTTTGGTCCTTGCTCCACAGTGGGCGGGTATTGTCAAAGCTGTCGCACCAAACCCAGTTGTATTGATAAACATTGCTATTCATCAAAGAAGAGCCTTCCAACTTCGGTTTAAAATACATATAGTCTTCTAGTTTTCCAGTTTGACAATCAACGTTGAATTCTTGAAGTCGCGCCCCGTCTAGTGTGGTATAAAAAGTTTGGACCTTAGAACCTAGCAGGTTGCTATTGTCGTAGGCAGTGTTCTTATTTTCGGTTGTGTTGAAAACAGAGTGATAAATTTTCTTAATTCGTCGTCCGTGGCCTCTGTCAAATCTAAGTATGACATTTTGAGAAGTTGAAGCGACTCCGACAGTATTTTTATACAAATAAGAATAATCAATGTTGAAGCTCATACCTTCGGGGCTCATAATCTTCTGTTGAATTGATTGAACGACATCGGGGTTAGTTTCAACAGCTAAGAAAAGGCTGAGATTAGTAATAGTAACATTTGAATCCGCCGCCGCAACAGTGCCTCCGCCAGTAGAAAGAGCATCATTGTTGTAATAAAAGATTTTGGGTGTCTGTTGCCAAACAATTCGCATAGTCAAAATTTCTGGAAACATAATAGTTTTATCCAGAGCGAAAATAGTATTGTAAAGCATTCCAAGATTAATCTTAACATTAACACTTGGGCTGGCATTGTTAATAGTTCCAGCTGAAAAATACTTAGCCTCATTAAAAGCAACATTAACAAACTTACTCGTGCCAGTCTCATTCGCAATAAGGGCATCATCGTGTCGGCGGGCATTTGTGGAGGGTTGTGACATCCAAGCCTTTAATGCGGCCTGAACCTGAGCCTTCGCAACATCAATTCCCGCATCAATTTGTCCCGCCGCATTTCCTGCTACTGCCGAAGCGGTCAAGGCTGTTTGTAAGGCGGCCAACCTTGTAGCATCGCTAGCGGGTTGAAATGTAGTTGTAGCATTACACTTTTGAAGCAACCAGCTCCACTTCCATTGTCGTGGTTTTCCAAAGCGAGTAAATCGTCAATGGAGGTTTCGTGGTTTTCCAAAGCGAGTAAATCGTCAATGGAGGTTTCGGGTTTCCAAATCATCTTAGTGATATTTCCGACTTCGTTAATGTCGCACAGATAAACACCACCTCTCGTAATCAATTGTATCTGCCTAATCGGGGCCAAGCAGTCCATAAAGCATTTATTGTAGTTCGCCGCCTTCGCATCTGGGGCATAATTAAAACTCAAAACAGAGCGAGCCAAGTTAAACGGGCGACTGATAAGGTCAAAGTTGCTTTCCTGTCTTCCTGCGGTGCTCACAGTGACATTAATAGAACCCTCACGAGGGGTAAGCTTATTCAAACGATAAGAAGCACTGATGTAGTCAGTCCTGCTGAAATCTAGTTCGCCTCCGTGTTGTGTAGGCATTTTGTGTAAGTGCCCGAAGTTTTTGGTGAAGCTTTTTTTAAAAAGGTTCCTATATTTTAATATGAGAAAAAAATAAATTAATTAATTAACGGCTTTTTAACAAATTAAAAAATGATGTAAATAAATTAAAATAATTCGTCTCGCGGTAAATCAACAATGTCATTACAATACCTAACCCGTTTAGATTAACTGGCTGATCGTTTTCCTCTGTCAAATAGAACCGATACAAATTGCTTGAACTAGTAGACAATCTTTTGCCGTATTCACTACCAGAGCCGTCGTAGATAACAGAGCCGAACGGGATTTCATTCGCTGTGTATATTTCTTGGAGCACGTGATTATCACCCTCACCGACGAGGTCGCTTTGTAGATACAAGGTTTTTTCACCTGTCAAGATTATGACATTCGGCGACCTAATGGAATTGTTAGCAAAGAAATATGTTGAGTCGCGGTCAAAACCCATTACTTCGTGGATACGTGTTTCGGTGTCAAATATAAACCGCGGTTGGATGCCTCCATTGTTCGCTACTGTAAATAATAGCTTTCCGTCTTCGGGGTCTGTGTTTGTGTTGTTGCTCGTAACGGTGTATGTGTAGTCGTTGGGACTGTCTGCGGTTAGCATCTCGGCCAGTTTATTTTTTAAATTGTTCATTGTGTAGTTTCCCTCTGGTATCGTAATCAGAGCCTCAAATCCATCTTCACTCAGAGTAAAAGTGTTGTAAGGACTTGCCACAGAGTAATACGATTTAGGAACATAGATATGAAGTATTTTACAATGTGTTGGATTATCTAGCGATTTCATATCAATGGAGTGAGTAAAATCGCTGTCCGTGCCGTTTATCCTATTTTTGCTGTTGACATAGTAAATGTTAGAGCTCCTGCCTCCCCTATATTCCATTGTAGGGACACCCTACGACCCGACTTTTTGGATATATAATAGAAAATATATTTTTTTGTTTTTACATCTATCGATGTAGTCGATAATTACTTCAAACCACTTGTGGGGGTGCGGGGGCTTGCCCCTGCTAAATGAAAGTGTCAAAGCCGTAGCCGTTCTGAGCTTTCAACTCCTCCGCTTCTTTTTCTTTCAAATCAGTCCAACCGCTGGCGAATTTAAAGCGATTTCCTTTCGCTCTTTCTTTAAGAAACCTAATACTATGCCACCCGCAGGTATCCGTTGTGTCGCTTTGGTTCTTAACTTGATTAACCTTCATAAGCAGGTATGTGTTCGGCTTACTCTTTTCAATAAGTTGTTTCATTTGGTGTAGAAATAGCTCAGTCGGCTTATACAGTGCGAGAGGGTCGTAGATTTCAATAGAGTCGTCTTTAATGGTGTCAATCCAAACAGCAATCCAATGTGAGCCTGGTTGGCTAGACTTATCCAAGTTCATAATAAAACCATACTTCTTTCTTTTTTCTGGTTTTAGTTTGTTTATTTCGTCGCTGGCTACTGTTCCCAAATACCAATCGTGCTTTTTCATAATGTTGTCAATTTCATCCGTCATCAGCCCTCTGTAGCCTTCCCCACTTTGGTCATCTTCTAACTGCGGCATATTTTGTAAATCTAATATTAATTTTTTCGCATCCTCATCGCCAGCTGGTGGCTGTTCTTCTGTTTGTGGTTGCTCTTCTGGTCCTGGTTGTGGTTCTGGTTGTGGTTCTGGTTGTGGTTGTGGTTGTGGTTGTGGTTGTGGTTGTGGTTGTGGTTGTGGTTGTGGTTGTTTTTGTTCTGCCTGCTTCGTTTTCTTTTCTATCCAAGCATTAAATGAAGCCCATCCTTCATCTGGTGTTTTGATGTTTTTAGTTGTTTGGTGTTTGATTAAAAATTGTTGTAAAGTCTTTTTGTATTTAACAACTTTTCCTCCCTTGACACGGATAACTACAATACCAGCTTTTTCTAAATCTTGAACGATTTGCTTGTTAGTTTTTTTGCTACCACCTCTACTCTGGACAGAACTTTCAACCATCTCTTTAACTATTTTTTCTCGCTGTAAATGCTCAATCTTACTTATGTTCGCATTCCATTGTTGAGTTACATCTTCTACCTTAGTATCAGATGATGGAGGTTTTTTTCGTGCTCGTTGTGGTTTGTTTTGGTCTGGCGGCATTAATAAGAGCCTTTTAGTTTTTTGGAAATCTCTGAGTTCTTCATTTATTCGTTTCAACCTCTTAATCTCTCTTTTCTTTTCTTCTTGTCTTTCCTTCATTTCAGCATCCTCTTTCCTCTCTCTTCTTTTCTTTTCTTCTTCTTTATCTTCAAGGTCTTTGCTTTTTTTTATTTCCAACCTTTTCTTTTCTTCTTCTATCTCATCCCTTTTCTTCTTTTCCTTTCTTCCTGCTCGTGTATCAGGTCATATTTTTTCTGTAAGTTGTCTTGTATCTGGTTGCGGTTCTCGTGTTCAAGACGGTTGAAGTCGGATACAACCACTTTCTCGCGGGCTTTCCGATTTGTAGGGGTCGTCTTCCCCATATATTTCAAAAACAGTTTAACGATTTGAAGTGTTGAAAGGTCATTTGTTTTCTTTCCAAAGTTGAGATATGCTCGTTTGCCTTTGACTTTAATATATGGTCGGCCATCTTTGGTTCTGTATATTCTGGGGGGCCGTTGTTTAAGTTTCTTCTTCGGCTTACTTCTCATTACTACTATTACAGTTTACAACTGTAGGTTGTATATTTGAGCAAAAAAAATAATAACATAATTTACATTTGGGATTGGGGTTTAATGAAATTTAACGGCTCCGCCTCGTTGCTTCCCATATCCTTGCTTAGCCGCGGCCATCGCAACCTTACCAGCATACGGCACTCCAATGTCGTTAAGAAAAGTAGCACCCTTTGAAACCAATTTATTCTTTTTAATAAAACTATTAGCATCCAATATGGCTTGTCCGACTTTTTTCCAATTTACTTTTCCTCCTTTCTGACATCCTTTCTTTTTTCCTTTCTTCTTTCTTCCTCCTGCTTGGGGCATTGATGGATTGTAGCTGATGTTGTAACCTGATGGACTACTGATAATCACTGGTGATGTTGGCATCTATATATAGTTCTGAAAAAAATAAATAATAAAATTACAAAAATCGTTTATTGAAATTTTGCCTCAGTTCGTCCGATACCGCATCAACATATAAAAAGTTAAACCGTTCTTTGGTAGCCTCGTGATATTTTTCAATGAAGTATTCAAGGTCGTAGCCGAGGTCCAGATGTTTATACACTAGTTCTATTTTATCCACACTCTGACCAGGAAAAATAAAAAGGTAGTCCAGCTGTTTAATCGCCTCAGGCTTCATGTCGTTAAGATACTGCGAACTCATAATCACCTTACTTTTATAATGCCTATTTTTTTAAAATAAATCGCTCACAGATTTATCCCTCAGGCCTGAGCCTAAATCATCTAGCACGAACACGACTTCTGGTGTAATGTATTTACTCGGTCTTTCTGCGGGGGCTTCTTGTTTTTTCTTTTCCCCCTCTTTACCAAAATAAAGAAACTTCGGCTTCGGTTCTTCTTGGCGGTCTTGAACAATCTCGCCTTCTTCTTGCTCTTCGTCGGGTTTATTCAGTTTATCTAACTCGTAATCGATTACAGACAGTCCGTCCGTTTTCAAATATGTGTACATCGCCATCGGGTTTCCCTTCTTCTTGAAGTGCTTAACCATTTCTTTGTAAATGTGGTCCTTGTGTATTGTGCTGGCGATAATAACGATGCGGGTCTTTTTGTCAGTCGTTCGTTTCAGGATTTCAAACAGTGCTGTCGTCTTGCCACTCTTCTTGCGAGCGAGAACAAAAATATTGGCATACGGTTCGTCAAATAACTTGTAGCCCTTGGCTAGTTTTTCACCATCTCCGTTTTGCTTAACTGGTCTAACTTTAATATCGTTAATCTTTTCCATCCTCCAGATTTTTATATATTCTAAAATATATTTTTTTACCTGCGGGGTTAAGCGAGAAATTCCAAACAAATAACAATTCTTCCACCCAAGAGGTCTGTCTCAATACTACCATTGTCTGTTTTAAGCACTCTAAAACTGTATTGTCCGTCGGTCCAATTAATAATACCTAAGTTGTAGCTAAGATTTGAAATGTTAGCCGTGTTGCTGTCGGCGAATGTACCGATAATCCCGATGCGGTCCATATGAAGGATTTTCGTTTTCTCTCCGTCATATCATTCATATAGTGGATATACTTAACATTCATTCTAGTTGGGGTAAAGTTCAATTTAATGGTTTTGTCAAATGTCTTGCTACCATTAACCCCGCCTGGAAAATCATTACTTAGAAAAATAATCTTTTGGAATTTATAGTCTGCCATGTTGCCCTCTATACTAATGCTCATAAACTTTTTATTAATTAATATTTCCGCTCGGACCGCTTGTGATTTCTATTCGCGGGTTAGCGATAAAAAAAATGAAAGTTGTGTTTATTGTATCCAAAAGGGAATAGAAACCAAATTTAAATGTGTTTTCATAAATAACGGAAATAATATGTGTCGTTCCTTTGATGAAGCTATTCCGTTAATCTGTGCTGGTGATGCTTCTTGGTATAAAACTCAACTATATGAATGCTCACTTCTTACTTGAAGAAGGCGATGGAAGGCAGATGCCGATAAGTAGTGTTAAAATGCCCACGTACGTGTTGGCAACCTCACACGGTAAGTTCTTTTCAGACAGCCTCACGATACAAAGGGTTATGATGGCGATAATGATACCCATTTGAAACAGATACTTAATTAATCTGCTGTCAGTCGGTCTGTTTTTTATACAACAACAATTCCAGTTATCTTCTAATTCGTGCTCTACTTTTTTTTCCTCATTCTTTAATTCTATTTCAAGAACACGTGATTTTAATTCGGGAGTTAGTTCGCCGTCCATATCCATAATAGGTGGCGGTGGGTGTAATCTAGGGGGCATAGTAAGTCTTACAATCTCAAAAACTATATTGGGTTTACGGGAAAACGACTGCTCGTATTTCTGCTAATTGGTTCGCTTGGTCTTGTAATATATTAAGTAAAGTTTTGTTTTCTTTTTCTAAATTAATAACCTTTTCTGATAATTGTTGAACGGCCTTAATTAACGGGGCGACAAACTCAGTATAACCTATACCATAGCCAACATCGCCACTATCAACACATTTAACATCTTCTGGATTAATACTTTTACCTTTCAATTCGTATTCTGCTTTTTGCTTCTCGCATGGAACCATAATTTTTTCTTTTACAAATCCGCCAAAATCTAACATATCCATTTCTTGTAATACGTCTTCTAATTCCTGTGCTATCAAACCAGTCCTACATTTTTTTTTATCATCAATCATACGATAACAGACTGGATTTAACTTGTTGATAAAATCTAAGCCTAAACATTCCTTTATGTCTTCTTTTTTTCGTCTGTCTGAAGTCACGATAGGACTAGCCGATACCCATAACTGTCCATCACTTCCTCTCAACGACATTATCGCATTATTCGCATTATTTTCCCATACGAAACCATTAGTGGAATCATTAACAACTCTAAATCTTACAGCATAACTACTAAATCCATATCCTGCGGGTGCTGTTCCTCCACTTAACGATCTACCCGCCCCAGATTGACCCATATATATTCCCCAGTTTGAATCTCCAACGTCCCACATAAATATTCCTCTCGCATTTGTTCCATTTGTTTGGCCTTGAATTCCTATCTTGCTCCATTATTAGTTGTTGTCGTTAGCACCCCAGAGTATGTAATCCCAGCATTCGCTGTCAATAATCCAGCATTGTTTATACTCATCGCCTCAGTCCATGCTAGATTGCTTCCTGCTGTTATCCCACTAGCATAATTAAAAGTGAGTTTGTGTCCGCCTTTGGCTATTGAAAAGTTTGAACCAAAGAGACTTGATTTCCAGCTAGTTCCGTTATAATAAGAATCAAAGCATAAAGTAATATTGTCGTGTGTCCAAGTCAATAGTTGGAATGCTGGATAAGCATCTTCTGTTGTTATCGCCTGTAAGTGTGCTCCTCCAATAGTTGAAGCAGTTCCATACAATTCTAAACCCCCTGTCGCACCTGTTCCCTTTGTTGTATTGCCTATGATTATCGGCTTACCAGATGCTGTTGTTATTTTGTCGCTTGTTGTAAGAGCACTCTGAGCATAGATTGTTCCAGTGCCTCTCGCATAAAATTTTAAGTCTTGATTGGTATTGCTTCCCGTAGCATATATTGAATTAAAACCAAAGCCTATTCCCTGCGTCCCGTTGCTGTGTCTGAATTCAACACCGCCAGAAAATTCTCCAATATTGGCTGAGACATATAAGCCGACTGGTGTTGGATGAGTTCCAGTTCTTGCTTCTCCTCTTATATCTACCGAACTATTAACAACAGATATCCCCGCATTCGCTGATATTAATCCTGTATTATCTATGTTCATCGCCTCAGACCATGTTATAGCACTTCCCACCGCTATTCCTGACTTATAGCCGAAAGAGAGTGTATTGCTTACTTTTGCTATTCGGAAATTCGCATTCGCATAACTTGATTTCCATCCCGCATTATCTAAATAAGCATCAAAAGCAAGAATTATATTATTATGCCCTAAATTGGCTAGTGTAAATATTGGATATGCGTCCTCCGTTGTAATCGCTTGAATATGTGGCCCAGAAGTAAAATCACCATAAGCACCATATATTTCTAATCCCGCCGATGGCCCTGTTCCCTTCGTCGTATTGCCTATGATTATTGGTTTGCCTGTCGCTGTTGTTATTTTAGTGCTCGCAGTTATTGTAGTCCCCGTTATCGTTGTCCCTGCTATCGTTCCGCCATTTGTTACATTATTTGAATTCATGTCTAAGGCTCCATAAAACTTCATACCGCCCGCATTGTTAAAACGGACGATATCGGACGACATAAATTTACTATCTGAAAGTTTTGAAATATAAATTCCAGCTCCTTTTGCGTCAAATGCTACATTCGTGAATACATATCCTCGTTGGTCTGCGGTTCCACTTGAAGCAGTATTTAGAGTGTATAAGAAAGACTGCCAATCTCCTGTTGTCTGTGAAAAGAAAATATCTCCGCCATTTTGGTTTAGTATCCGCGCGCCATTATATGTGATATTTCCTCCATTAATGATATCCACATTATTAAAATCGGCTTGGCTTAACAAATTTAGTGCTCTTATATCATTTCTCGTTCCATTAAATATTTTTATTCCTGTTATTGTTTGGTCGCCTGTTAGTTTCACATTTTGCCCGTCCAATGTATCTACATAACTTTTGTTTGCTCCATCGGCCGCTAATGTCGGAGTTCCAAGGTTGGCTATTTTGCTACTATTACAATCTAGCCCAGAAGCATTTACCCAACCGACAATCGCGCCATCAATAACGAAACTTACTTTTTTCGCATTTAGTTCAAAGTTATAATTTACGCCCGTGCTCATATTAAGGCATCCGATAGTTCCTATATTGGACGTGGAGTTAAAGACCACGAATACCCCCCTTGTCGTCGCATTCGTTGAATTTCCTGTTATTTCAAGACCACTACTATATGTCTTAATTCCTGCTATGGTTTGGTTTCCTGTTAGTTTAACCACCGAAGTATCAAGAATAGAGACATCAACACCATCAACCAGATTTACATTTGTTATGCTCTGCCCTCCCATATTTAGCCCGCCATTCGCTGTTATTGCTCCGCTCGCCGTTATTGCTTTTGTTGTTAGCAATCCTGCCGTATCAAGCTCCAGAGCAAGATTCCAACCAAGAGCACCTCCAACGCTTCCTCCACTATCATACAAAAATCTAAGTTTATTGTTCCATTTACTAATTAGGAAATTAGAGCTCGCATAACTTGATTTCCATCCGCCAGCATCTAAATAAGCATCGAATGTCATATTTATGTTATTATGTGCTAAATTAGTTAATTGAAAAGTGGGGTAATTATCTTCTGTTGTAATCGCTTGTAAATGTGCTCCTGCTGTATTGTCATTAAATGTGCCGAATAATTCTAAACCGCCCGTTGCGCCTATTACCTTTGTTGTTCTTCCCACGATTATCGGCTTACCTGATGCTGTTGTTATTTTATCATTTGCTATTATGCCGAGCGTTGCGGTTATGGCATTACTAAATGTTTTATTTCCTGCTATGGTTTGGTCGCCAGTTAGTTTAACAACCGCGCCATCAAGAACGGAAACATCAATACCATCAACAAGATTGACGTTTGTAATCGAAAACCCTCCCATATTTAGTCCCGCCGTCATGCTGGCTGTTCCATCTAGTCGCAGAAAAGGCGAAGTCGTGTTCCTCCATTGTCCTGTTGAATAAATAAGTAATTGATTGTCTGCCGGTGTTGTTATCACTACATCGCTCAAAGCATCTATTGACTTAGTTGCCAGTCTCGTATCAAAATCAGTATTCGCTCTGGCCGTCGTATAATATAAATTTGTTCCCTCTGCTAAGTTCGTCGTTGATTTCGTCGCGAGCCGTGTGTCAAAGTCCGTATTAGCTCTCGCGGTTGTGTAATATAGATTTGTTCCTTCTGCTAAGTTGGTTGTGCTCTTGGTTGCTAACTGTGTATCAAATCTCGCATTCGTATAATATAAGTTGGTTCCTTCCGCCAAGTTCGTCGTTGATTTGAGTGCTAGCCGTGTGTCAAAGTCCGTATTAGCCCTTGCTGTCGTATAGTATAAGTTTGTTCCCTCTGCTAAGTTTGTCGTTGATTTTAAAGCGAGACGTGTATCGAAGTCCGTATTCGCCCTTGCTGTTGTGTAATAAAGGTTCGTCCCCTCAGCTAGGTTAGTGGTTGATTTAGTTGCTAGCCGTGTGTCAAAGTCTGTGTTTGCTCTGGCTGTCGTATAGTAAAGGTTTGTTCCCTCTGCTAAGTTTGTTGTTGATTTGTTTGAAAATCTTGTGTCAAATCGTCCACCAGTATAATATAAATTGATACCTTCTTTTATGTCGGTCGTTGATTTTAAAGCCAGTCGTGTATCAAATCGCGCATTCGTAAAATAAAGATTTACCGGGTCGGCATCTTCTGGCACTCTATCCGTGTTTAAGCCAATAATATTAGTGTTCGTTAAGTCTAAGTTGGTTATATTTAGACTATCGACAGCCAACTCATTAAGGCCTAAGAGCGACTTATATTGCGACATCGTTATATATTATCTTAATTAAAATATTATATTTAGGAAAATATACCATCCCATAGCAAACAAGTATGCCGGGTAAATCTTCGGTAGAAAATCTTAAAATCGCTAATGCGAGGCGAAAGGAAAAGGCTAAGCAGAGAAAGATTGAGAGGGCGAGGGAATTACTAGCGGAGGAAGAGGCTAAGAATGTAAAAGAGATGACTGATGAACAGCGGATGGACAATACAGCTAAGAAGCAGTTAGCGAAGGATATGATTGAGGGGCGGGATGGCGAGCCAATCGAGGAGAGTAGTGAAAGCGAGGAAGAGGTCGAACAGGATTTTGTAGATATCGTTGCGCGACGGGTTGCTGGTATGAAACTTAAGACTAAACAAAAGAAGACTAAGAAAGCGGTAAAAAAGAAACTGCCTGAACTAGAAGAAAGCGAGAGTGAAAGCGAGGAAAGCGAGGAGGAGCCTCAGCCGAAGAAAGGGGGGGAAAAGACCGGCCGTGTTAATGTCAATGTTTATGCTGGACAGCCGGAGAAGTCAAAAAAAGAAAGTAATGATATTTCAAAAATGTTTTTAAAGTTTTAGAAACTTTTGAAAAAGTTTCACAAAACCTTTTGCTGAAAGATTTTTTAAATCTTTCATATATAGAACCACGCTTCACCAAAACTTAAAGGATGGATAATAAACACTCAGCTACCGCTGTAGTAGGTACACAGAACAGTAGTCAAAATGAAGAAGAAGAACTTGAAAAACAGAAAATTGAAGAGGCTTCTGAAATACACCATCAATCTAAGGCACCTAAAAAATGGAATACTATACTAGCTCCTGAGCCAAAACCATTAAGCCAAGTGTTTATTGACTTGATGGACATGTCTAAAATAGCAACTAAGAAAGGAAACAAAAACTACAATTTTGGTTTAGTAATGATTGATGTTTATTCTCGTCGTGGTTGGATTGAACCAATCAAAAATAAAACAACGGGCGAAGTATTGGAAGGATTAAAGAAAATGCCGAAACCTAAAAGGATTACATCTGACAACGGTAGTGAATATAAAGGACAAGTGGCTGAATACTTTAAAGAGAACGGAATTCAACATACAACAAACGAAGTTGGTGACCACCGAACTATGGGAATAGTAGATAGGTTTATTAGAACAATAAGAAACGACTTGAATTTAATGTGGGAAGTTAATGACGATTTTGTTTGGGTGCCTTACATTAATGAAATTGTTAATAATTATAATAATACCTACCATAATACAATAAAAGCCACACCTATGGAAGTCTATGAGGGCAAAAAGAAGAACGACCAAGAAATATATAGAGCCGGTCTTATTAATTCATTTCCTAAGGGTTCAAACGTTAGAAAAGAACTAGAACGAACTGTTTTCAGTAAAGGCGATGTTCAATATTCTAAGAAGGTATATACGGTTAAAGGCAGAAAGGGCTTCAAGTTGATACTTTCAGACCACGAACTAGTTAGCCCTCAACAATTATTAAAATCTAAAATGGCCGAACAACTTGAAGAAGAAATAAAACCTCAACTAGCCGACAAAGTTAAAGAAGACACTAAACAAAAAAAGACAGGCCACTTATTAAAATCATTGGATATAAAACCAGAGAATATCCGTAGTAGTGCTCGTATCAAAAAGAAAAAGGAAATTTTGGATTTGTAGTTTATTATAGCCTACAGCTATCGGAAGGTAAATGAATTTTCAAATTTAAATTTGATAGATTATTTTTTAATTTACAAACTTTGCTTTGATAATTTTCTTCAAAGCGACCTTATCTTTTCCGTGAACATATGCGTCATAAAGAGTGGGGTGGCAAACTTGCGAACCATCATCAAAAAAGGAAACCCACATAGTTTGCCCAGAAATCAGCCTTTTGGTAGAGGATTTGGATCCAACAACTTCAAGATTTGGAAGCTCTTTTCCATCCTGTTTTTTTGAGAAAAGAGTTAAATCATCATCCTTCATTTCCAAAAAAAAGCCACCAGTTATTTTTTTGGGGGTATATTTGCCAGAGCCTGAGCCCGAACCCCCTACATTCAAGGAAACTTCATCCATCTTTTGTCTCGCTTCCCCAACATCCTTTTCTTCAACCTAACAATACATAAACATCAATGCGATCAACAAAAAAGAAAAGATATTATCACCTGAGGAGTTGCTGGTGCTGGTGCAGGTGCAACAGGCTCCTACAATACATAAACAATCAATAAGAACAACAAAGAAAAGAGATAATTACCTGCGGAGCTGGTGCTGGTTCGTCCGCTTTCTTCTTCGGCGGCATCACCTACATAAACACACAGAGGGACAATATGTGTTTATGTAGGGGTAGTTTAATGTCGTGCCCAGGACATAATATAAAAAATTTTGGTTATGAAAATATATCCCTCATATAAAAATATATACAGCGGCGAGCTGTATTGAAATATATACAGCGGTAAGCTGTATTGAATTTTTGGCAGTTTTGCCCCACATAACATTCAACTATTTTTTACCCTTCCAACCTTTCTTTATATTTATTATATTCTGATAAGACCTGCTCAAAGCTAGTCCCTCCATCAATCATCCTCCTCGCATACTCCTCCTCCCTCTCACTTAGTGGTTGCTTTTTTGCTACCAACCAACTATCCAGCAATCTCTCTTCAGTCTTTCTTCTTTCTTCTTCTCTCTTTCTCTTTCTCTTTAACTTTTCAGTATTCTTCTTTCTATTCTTATTTTCTTCTATCTGCATCGCTCTTTCCTCAATCGCTGTCTCTCTTTCTTCAAGCTCTTCTTTCTTTTTGGACAACTCTCTTATTTTCTCATTTAGTAAGTCTATCTGATTACCAACGCTTATCTTATCTCGCTTTACTATCCATTCTGGTTTATCAATATAATATTCAATCCGATCATTATACTCTCTTTTACTTTCGTTATCAGAATTATCAGAATTATCAGAGTTATCCATTTTATATATGCTTATAGTTTTGGTGCTTGGGTAAAAAATGCGAACACAAGAACACAAAAAAACTGATTTTCTGTGTTCATAGGTTGAGGTTAAATCAGGTGTTTGGGAACGTTCTTTTCGCGCATTGAAGTATGACTCGTCAATTCTATTTTATTTTTTTTGTCTAACGAAATACTATCTACCACACTTTTCTGGTATTGGTGTGTTTTGCCATTTTGTCCCTGCGGGCCGGCCGGTGTGTGTCTCTGTGTGGCGGGGGTGTGTATTGAAAAAGTGTGACGAAGTGGCCCCCTATACTACTACAAATTTTGCAAATTTCGTAAAATGATATTGCCTGCCGCCTTTGTTGTTCCCATGGATTGCAGTATAGTGAACAATGCATGTTTTTCAGTCTGAATCTGTGCATCTTGTTGCTGATTTGTGTCAGTCAATTTGGAACGGTCGGTCCGACCATCAGCCTGACTTGGCCTTTTACCAAAAATGATGTCACGGATTTGGGCAACATACTTTTTGACACCGATCCAGAATTCTTTTTGCGCATTGTCGCAGTCGAGAGAGGGAATTGCGGATGCATGTAGTCTACCTACTATTCCCATCTCTCCTTCCATGTCTTTCAGTCTCGAACTGAAACGCTTTCCATTTTTGCAGAGTGGGGAGCATTCGGGTTGTTCGAAAAACTGAAAGTTAAAACCGTCAATCCACATGTGAATGTTTATCAAAGTCTTTGCAATAGATGGTGAGTTTTTCTGTACTATCTTCGCAAGTGATAGCACAGACATACATGTTTGTTGTGGCATGGTGACGTGCTGTAGAATGCTGGTATTGCTTTGAGCTCCTTTCTGGGTAGGTGTTCTATGAACAGCATTTTCATAGCATAGTTAGAGCTTGCTTTAAAGTGTTACATGTAAGCTGGTCGTTTTTTATTCGTTTTTGGCGTTAGCCATTGAATGTAGCTTCTCACCTTTTGTTTTGTAAGGTAGTTTGCCCAGGTACAATATGGGTACTGAAATAAAATGTTCATAGCCGAACTGACCGGCCATTTTTGACAGTTGCTGGTCTGAGTGAGAGCTGGATTTAGAATGTTTGGTGAGTAACTATAGTAGACAACAGAAACGTTTGCTCCATGATTATTACCCGGTTGATCAAGAAAATCGAAAGCATTTAAGCTGTTGACGTTCGGAATAGAATTAATCATCGTCAGCTTAGCTTTTATCCATTTCGAATCCGTCACCGGTACGGATGCCATTGTCAGAAAGTGTTGTACCATCATAGACAACCGGAATACTTTCCATACTATTCTGCCGTGCGAAGTCGTTGCCAGCGATTTGATTTTAATACAGTAGAAATTTGCTTTTCTAAGAAGGATATTTACCAGAGATTTGCTAGAGGTGCAAACGCTATTGCTACATCGTTTGTCATTTTTTCCACTAGTGCTTGACTGGTGTTAAGGTCTTCTTGAGAGGGGTAGGCAAGTCTTAGGTAGATTCTTCGCACCCGCCTGCACAGTGCATAAAGTCTAGTAACGCACTGCGTCAAGTCTCCCCCGTCTCCCTAAGTGTTTTTCTTCGCTGCGGCTCTGGATTTTGCCGCTTCAGATGGTGAGGATGCAACAGTAACTGAAGTCGTGCTACCTGCCTTAGCTTTTTTCGCTGATTGTGGCGGAGACAGCTCTGCTGTTGATTTTGGTTTCTTGCCAACCTCTGTTTTGTTCGGAGTGGAAGACGCAGTCGCAGATGTCTGCGACTCTGGCTTTGACGCAGACTCAGACGAATTATCGCTATCGTTATCTTTGGTTTGTTTGCGACCCAGCTGTTCCGACATTGGTGCAGTCAACGTGTCTTTGACCGACTTTTTCTCTTCGAGCAGAGCAATGCTTGATTGTAACTCATCCATCTTAGCGATTGCCAGTTCGATGAACTTGGCTCCGTCGATCTCCTTTTCTTCTTCTTCGGGAGCTATTGAGATTGGAACCTGACGATAATCTGGCAGCACCATGTCGAAAGTTTCGAAGAAAGTCTTGCTCTTGTCGAGAATGGTGAGGAAAGCTAAGCAAATCCGGTCGCTCATTGCTTCAGTGTCCGAACCCAGTTTGGTCAACACGGCGTTGCTCTCAGAATCCCCTTTGGAGTATGGGTTTGGGAACTCTTGGTTTGAGATCAACTCGTCGATGTAATCGAGAACAGGAGAAGAGAACCCTTGGATTGAAGTCATCCAGCTCCACTTTAAAGTTCGGATGCAGAGCAGATGATTTTTTGGCTCCTTGTCGGTTGTAGTTGCTTTGGAATCCTCCCACGTTTTGTTTCTTATTTGATTGCTTTTTCAAGTGGAGACGGGATTTTTAGCTCACTCAGCAAGTCTGTCATCTTGCTTGCGGCTCCCTCGGTTGCGTCTCCTTGTTTTTATTGCTTTTTCCCCTTACGAGGAATTTGTGTTTTCCTAGCTCCAGGCTTCGTAGGACTCTTGGAGCTCATAGCTGTGTAACACGCTGAGAAGCGACAGACAGCTGAATATGACTTCAATACAATATACAGTAGCTAGTAAGTCAGAGTGTCAGGCTGTCAACTTAGATAGCTGGTCGCCTCTTGCTTTTTAATGAATAAAACGAAAACTTGAAAGTCTAACTAACTGCTCATTTTTTATACTATTTAGTATTTGAAATTGTCTCGGCCCAGGCTGATTGTTATAATTTTGTTGTTTAGCTGACCGATAGTATTTATTTTTGACATTGATTACTTGTGGACAGTCGAGTGTATTTATCTTCCACATGCCACGGTCAGTTTATATTATTAAAGTTAATCATTATTTGCTTGTACACTGGTGAGCTAGTTGAGTAAAAAGGAGGCGGCAGGGTTACTGCCTTAGAAGCCTTTTAGCCTGCATCACGGTTTGAGCCAAGTTTGCAGGGGCCCGGGCCCGGCGAGTCAAGTTGTTGATAGATAGATATATTAGAGTTTTATTATGCATATGTAATTTTTCAAGAGTCTAGTCTTAGCTTCGGAATTACATTATTCAAGTCACGGTGGTCAAATTACCCCACTTTCGACTCATTTTTTCCCAAGACTTTTGAGGTATTTGTATACAAAAATGCAAAGCACACCGTCGGAAAGCTCTTTGTGTTGTCATCAGCTTTCGAGTGAAGGCTTTTGTATTCTTGCATCACTTTCTTCTCCTCCTCCTCCTTGTCCTACTTCTTCTTCCTCACCTCCTCCTCCTCCTTCCCTTCTCCCTCTCCTCCTCCTCTTTGATTGACGGACAACGGTGAGAGCAAAGTTGGA